>CATIWM010054706.1:0-65521 GCA_949671775.1 Mallotus repandus
TTCAACAAAAATATTAAAATTACTTACCAAATAAACATCTATGGCCTTTGAAGATGAAGATTAGACTCTGAAAATGATTCTAGACCTTCACTTTTATTTGGTAATTCAGTTCTCTTTTTTTTTTTTTTTTTTTAGATGATGATAATGAAGAAGAAGAAGGAGGAGGAGGAGAAGGAAGATAATCCTTCCCTTCTTTAAGACACGTCTAAAACTCTTCTTCCTATTTTTTTTTTAATAATAATAATAGTCATGGCAACAACAAAAACCAATTTAAACCCTTTTATTTTTGTCATTAACCAATTTATGCCCTTAACTTTCTAATTCTTATTATGGACTTAATATCACACGTATTACATCTATTTTTCATGACTATATGATATGCATGTTATGCAAATAAATGAAAATGTATTATGTGGGCGTTACAATACATGCATGTTAAAGTTTTTTGAGTAAAAAGTTTTATTTTGTTATGATTTTTTAGTTCAATGAATCTGTGTTGATGGATCTACAATATTTGTTGAAAAAATTGTATTTTGTTTCTGTTAGTACGATTTAAAAAAGAAAGTGTTTGATTTTTTATATTTTTTGTTTAGTTTTATAACTTATTTTTTTATATATTTGTTTTCTTACTACGATTTTAAAAAAGAAAATGTTTGTTATTTTAATATTTTTCTTTACTGTCATTTTTATGTTTTCTGGTTATGTTATTTATGGAATTTTATGTTTATTTGTTTCAGTTGTAAATAAAGGGTAGAAGCAAAAAAATTGGGTGAAAGCAAATGCTTCTTTTAATATTTTATGCCAAATATGTATTTTGAGTTTTGACTCTGAGTGCAAAATAAACAAAAGGGTGGAAGCAAGCAATTGGCCATTTCTATCACTTTATTTCACTATGAATCTAGTTTGAAAGACTTTCGGTCTTTCTAGGGCTTCTGTAAATAAGTATAGAAAAAAATTAAAGGTATAAAATATTGATAATCTAAATTTTTTTGGTCACTTATCTTTATGTTTATATTCTTTCACTAATTTTTTTTTTGTCTTTTTCTTTTTGAAAAAGGGAACGTGACAATGGCAGTACTGCTACCACTGTTGTCCTTGACCCTATCTCTGGTAGGAATTTGAGGGTGGAAGCAGATGCCTAGAGGCCTCACACATAGCTTGAGACTCAAAATGTCTTTGCTGAAACTAAGAAGCAGCTTAAGCCTGCGAAAAAAAAAAGAAAAGCATCAAAATTCAGAGTAAAGTGCTGGGATCATTTTCAGAAAACAAAGGATGAGGCAGGGGGCCTGACTGCCAAGTGCAAATATTGTGGTAAAACTCTTTGTGCTAACCCTAAAAAAATGGCACATCTAGTCTTATAAATCATTTGATGAATTGCAAGAAAATGTCACATTCTCATGACACTAGGCAGTCTCTTTTAACACTTAGACCTACATGTGATTTTGCTGCATCCCAATCTGAGTAATTAGGTACATGGAATTTTGACCAAGAAGCCATCTGTAAATAACTTACATAAATGTTGATTGTTGATGAATTTTCCCTTCAAATTTGTTGAAGGTGATGGCTTTAAAAATTTCATGGCATCCTGTTGTCCTAGGTTTAAAATTCCATCTAGATGGACATTTTCTAGAGACTGTTATTTCATGTTTCTTAATGAGAGGGTGAAGCTCAAATCCTTAATACACACTCAGTCTCATAGAATCAGCATTACAATTGATTCATGGACTTCCAACCAAAGAATAAATTATATGTATGTCACTGCCCATTTCATTGACACTGAATAGAAATTGCACAAAAGAATTATCTCTTTTGTGTCTGTGACTTCTCATAGAGGAGAATATATAGTTAGGGCTCTAGAAAGTTGTATGATAAATTGGGGTTTGAAATTTATTTTCTATGTGACTGTTGACAATGCTTCTTCAAATGATAGTGCTATCAATTATTTCAAAAAGAAGCTTCTTGCTTGGGGTACTGCCTCTCCTGTTAGGTTAAAATTTATACATATGAGGTGCATAGCTCATATTTTGAATCTTGTTGTTAATGATGGCTTGAAAGAAGCCTCTAAATCTGTCAAAAAGATAAAAGAAGTTGTTAGGTATATAAGGAATTCACCTTTTAGACTTAGAAAATTTAAAAAAAATTCTGATTTTATTGGGATTGATTCTCAGTCTACTTTCTCTCTTGATGTTCCAACTCGGGGGAACTCTACTTATATCATGCTTTGAACTGCTTGTTTATATGAGAGAGCTTTTGATAAGTTTAAGGAGCAAGAGAGTTCCTTCAGGGTAGACTTGAAGGATGATATCCCTAACTTCTTTGATTGGTAGTATGCCAATAAAATTGTTGATATGCTTAAGCATTTCTATGAAAATGACACTTAGTCTAGATCTCTTTATATGATTGCTAATTCTTTTTTCAATGAAATATCTGACTTGAGTTGCATGTTGAATGACTGGCAAGCTTCTATTGATATCACTGTTATGTCCATGGGGCAATAAATGAAAATAAAATTTTCTAAGTACTGGGGTGACCCTGAAAAAATGACCACACTCATCTTCCTAGCCAATATTTTAGACCCTCTGGACAAGCTTGAGTATATGGAGTTCTCACTCAAGCAGATGTATGGTGAGGATACTGGCTGCATCTTGTACATAATTGTAAAATCTGATCTTTATCTTCTATTTGATGATTATATAAAGCTTTATGCTTCTGATAAGGGTGGAAGCCAATCTGAATCCTCTTTTGCTTCTACTGTTTTTGTTCCTAATGCTGGAAAATCTATGTCACTTTTAAAAGCTAAATTTAGACAGCATAAAATGGAATCTGGTGAAAATTCTGGCAATAAGAAGTATGAATTAGACATTTTTCTATCTGAGGATATTGTGGATGAAGGGGATTCAATTGATGTTATACGTCGATGGAAAGTTAATGTTGAAAGGTTTCCCATCTTTCTCTTATGAAACGTGATGTGTTTGTTGTCCCTATTTCTACTGTGGCCTCTAAAAGTGTTTTCAGCACTGGTGGACGTGTTCTGGATGATTTCAGGAGCTCTCTCACACCTAAGATTGTTGAGGCCTTAATATGTACTTTTGATTGGCTAAGATTGGCTAACAAGCCAATCTGTGTTGAGGAAACTATAGATGATTTGGAAAATTTTGAGAAAGGTAATCTTCAATTTAATTAGTTTTGTTTTTTATTTGTTAATTTATATTTATTATACAAGAAATGCTGCTAATTATTTCATCTTTTTTTGACAGAGTTGCCTAAACAAACAACCATTGGCCTATCATCTTCAACTGCTGTTTAATTACATTAATCTAACAGTTCTCAGTAATTTTTTTTGATTGATTCAATTCACTACATTTGTTTGCAATGTTGTGAATTCTGTCTACATTGCCTGATTGCCATATTTAGCTTGATGAATTGCTTGCTTTGATCAATTGCACTACCCTGTGACCAACCTAATGCGCCTCTATCTATTTGTTGAGGTGCTAGTGTTGTTGTTGCTCTTATAGCTGTGCAATTATGAGGCGATGATGATGCTTTCACCCTCAATATGTATTCTGATGTACCAAAGTGCATGCTTAAGTTTCTTTGGTGGCTTAGGTTTTATTAGTTGTTAGAAATGCGGTTGCATTTCTAATTTGATCAAAACATATTTAATCTGAGCCTCATTTCAATTTCTGTATTTTCATGGTTTATTACTTTTGAATTCTATCACTCACTTGATATTTGTCTTTATTTGTTCTTATAGTTGTAGGAGACTTCTTCTAGTCACACTAAATAACACTGCTTCAACTTGATGCCTGCAAATTATGTTTTGTGTACTATCTGCATCATTTTTTTTTTGTATATAGCATACATGCTTTTCAGCTTTTGTATATTTCTATAGGCCAATTTTTTTGGTTAAGCAATTTTTTGTAAATGATAGGCCTTCACTTTTGCAAAAGTAATTTAAATTTTTATGTTTCAAATAAATGAATACATACATATAATAGAACTGCTAATTATTGTTAAAAAAAGAACTGCTAATTCTTGTTCATGGGCTTTCAATTTTTAAGCCCGGTACATATAAAGTCTAACCGATACAACTGAAATAACCGACTTGTTTCGGTAACCGACCGTTCGGTTACCATACTTCACTCGGTGCAATTCAGTCCACAAATTATGCTTCTCAAAATCGTTCGTTCCACCCATTTTATAACCAAACCGAATCGCACTGACCGCTGCACAGCCCTAACCCCATCAAGCAAGGGCTAAAAATATATATATATATATATATATATATGTTTAGGAACGACAAGTCGTTCAAGTGCGATTTAAATAATTAATAATACAACGTCGTTTATGGAATCTATTTCGATGATAGAACACCCGCTAATTTTTTGACAGGTGAAAATCGAGAATTCAAGATGATGCAGCAGCAGAAGACGAGCAAGAAACAGAACACTTTCAAAAAAGAAGCAGCAGCAAATGGAGACCCAAATGTTCATAACCCTTTAATCCAATGTGCAAATCATATCCTTCCGTATCTAACAGCACAAGAACTATCAAACATCTCCTTAACATGCAAAACCCTTTTACAATTCTCCAAAATAACCACTCGAAATCGATCCTTAGACGCTTCTCGATCTTTCGAAGCGAACAATCCAATCCCATTTCACAACACCGTCGATCGCATCCCATTCGCCTATTTTCTCTACACCCAGTCTCATCTCCTCCCTTCCCAATCTCCCACCCGCCAATCTTGGGGTGGAAACGCTGCGTGTACCTCCAGCTCGCAGACTCCACACGGTGATGACGTGTTTAGCTGTGATTGTGACTGCGAAGGGTGTGAGCAGGAAGGAGAATGTGATTCTGTTCTTGGGATGGAGGAGTTAGAGATGGGGATAATGGGTGAGTGTGGACCGAGTTGTGAGTGTGGATTAAAGTGTAAGAATCGGTCGACTCAGAGAGGTGTTTCTGTTAAGTTGAAGATTGTTAGAGATGTTTGGAAAGGTTGGGGTTTGTTTGCTGATCAGTTTATTTGCCAAGGTCAATTTGTTTGTGAGTATGCTGGTATGTAATTTCTGTTACTCATTTACGAGATTTTTTTTTTAAAGAAGCGAACTTTCTGTTATTTTAGTTACAAAGTTGTAGTCTTTGGGACTTTTGGGTTCTCCTAAAGTGAATTGGTTGAGGTGTTGTTGATTGGTGATGTAGTCATGAAGCGATTAAAAAGCTAGGTGGTAGAATCATAGGCATCATAAGTATTCGAAAATGAAAAAGCATGTTACTTGGTGTGAAATTTGATTCCTGATGGAAAACTTGGGTGAAGTTGGATGCACAACCGTTGTATTTGTTTGATTGGTCTGATAAGTAATTGAAATGTCCACCTTGAAGCTTTGAATTATGTGCATCCTTCCTGTGTGATTTTGTGCCTCATGCATATGGTACACTGTTAAGGAAATTCACCAGGCTGCAACTTGCCATACTTGATAAAGTTTCTGGTGTGTGCTAAAATTCATTGAACTGGGAAATCTTGTTTGGATTGCTGAAGTTTCATGCTTATAGGTTGTTTTGTTTCGATATTTATTTCTTTCTTGGTTCTTTGTTATACCTTCATTTTTTTATTGTGTATTATTGTTCATCAGAGTGGAATTTTGTCCTTGGAGCCTTCTAGTTCGTTGTTGATTAATCATCCATGTCTTCTTTTGCCATTTCATTCGTGCAGGTGAACTCTTGACTACCAAAGAAGCTAGAATCAGGCAAGAAAACTATGATCAGCTCAGATCAAGCAGCGGATTTTCTTCTGCTCTTTTGGTTGTGAGAGAGCATCTTCCATCAGGAAACGCTTGTTTGAGGGTGAATATTGATGCCACAAGGATTGGAAACGTTGCACGATTCATTAACCATTCTTGTGATGGCGGTAATCTATCAACAGTGCTAGTTAGAAGCGTAGGAGCTCTATTGCCTCGTCTTTGTTTCTTTGCTTCTCGAGACATAAAAGATGGGGAAGAGCTCACATTTAGCTATGGGGAAATCAGGATCAGGTCCAAGGGCTTGCAATGTTTTTGTGGCAGCTCTTTCTGTTTTGGAACATTACCATCAGAACATACCTAATCCCAGAAAACAATATGAGGTAGGTCTATGGTTTTGAGTAGTTATTGCCTTATTGGTAAAAAGAATATAGTATTCCTCCATTTGATGTATTGAAAAGTTTTGCCCACTAATGTTGTTCTGTCCTGCTTCGCACACTTCGCTGACTGATGGACAGATCAGTGTAATATGTTGATGCCACAATCGAATGGCTTGCAAATTATACGTTAACCAACAGCAATATTATTTCCATGAGATGAAGTGGTCTTTGGGCCAAATCTCAAGTGCGGTTGTAGAAATGGAAATATTTGGTATTTTGTAGCATGTTTGCAATTGGCGGGAATGTGGTCTGATTTTCTCCTACGCTGCTTCATAAAAAATGTGTCAGTCAGGATCCAAATGTGGAAATGATTGAGATCTTGTGCGCATCATATGCGCTTGCTTTCCAACTTCCAAGTTATTTTTACTTCAGAATGCAGTTAGTACAAATTATGGGTCGAAAAAGGCGAGTTTGCTGGAAAAAGGCAAGGGGGTATTGTTTTGTTCCCCAGTTCAGTATCTCATGTATTATCTAGGCACTAGAGTGGTGAGTGGCTAACTTTCAAGTATGCAACTCCCTAACATGCATATATAGTTATTTTATTTTATTATATAGAAATCAAGAATCTTTCACTTCTATTTGTCAAGTTCCACCCATTCAGGATTGTCCCCAACTGCCCAAGACTCTTATTTAACTGCAAAGAGAAGAAGAAGAACATCCTTTAAATGACAAAAGATTAAAACATCACACACAAGGAGCTCTCTGTTTCCTCTCATGCTACATATGACACCGATGCACGTCTGGCCCTTTGGTTTTTCACTACTATTCCACACGCCACGGGCGGCACAAATCTTGTGCCTTTTCTTGAAGACAAACCCTCTTATCAAACATTATTTACCATTATTATATTACGTTCCTCTTAAAACTTATCATACTAACATATGTGATTATTATTTAATTAAACACTATTTATAATTTAACCTACTTACTAACACCATTTGCACATGCTCCTCACACCCCCAACAGCACTCCTCTCCAAGTATATACATACAATATATGTTGTGAATTTATCTATTATTCTAAGTGGGTTACAAAACTTCAAAAAAAAAAATTATATATATATTAGGTATTTGAGTATTGAAAGGAAGAAAAAAATAAAGAAAAAGAAAAGAAAGAAAGCTAGCTAGAATAGCTTACCACATTCACCTTGCCAACCCCATCACGAGACTAACGTGCCCCCCTCCATTTTGTTTCACATATATAACACCAACCCTACCACCTTTCTCTTTTGCTAGCTAGCTCTCTTTTCTTCTCCTTTCAATTCTTGATCCTTACATATCACACGCATATACAAGAACTTGATGGCTGAACCAGGATGTGATGCCACCTCTGACACTCGAAGAAGGGGCACCGGTAAGCGTGCTTCTGCCGTATCTACTGAGTGCCAATCTGTTGCTGAACCACAGGTAACAGTTGCAGCTGCTGCTGCTACAGCTCCATGCGGTGCATGCAAGTTCTTGAGAAGGAAATGCATTAGTGGGTGCATTTTTGCACCTCATTTTGGTTCAGACCAGGGTGCAGCTCGGTTCGCAGCAGTGCACAAGGTATTTGGTGCTAGTAATGTATCTAAGCTGTTGCTTCACATTCCTGTCAATAGGAGACATGAAGCTGTTGTTACAATCTCTTATGAAGCTCAGGCAAGACTATCTGATCCAGTTTATGGTTGTGTCTCCACCATACTTGCTTTACAACAACAGGTTCTTGATCTTCTGCATAGTTTCTTGCTACATATGCATGTTCTCATATTGTTCTTTTTTTGAATATTTGTTGCTGCCTAACAAGGACACGATACTGTAGATGTAAATCTTGAAGCAGAACCTCACATATGATCATCATGACTAGTCACTTTTCTTTTGCTTTTTTTTCCCTTGATCATCTTTTATGCCACCTTTCTTAGAAAAAAAAAAGGGCCAACAGAAATGCCAATGCTCATCATACACTTACGTTGACAAAGGCTTGATTTTTAAAGGAATGGGACATTATTTCTAGTCATGGCCACGTGAATTATGATGCTTGTGATATTATATATGTATATATTTCGGTCACAATCCTTTTGGTGCTTTTTGGAGAAAACAACAACACATTTGAGCGTTAGAAATGTTGTCGATCAATAATTCATTAGCCAAAGACACTTGGGACCTAGCTCAAGTAGTAAGAGTTTTTATTTTTGGGAATGAGCGATTTTGGGTTTAATTTCTTTCTCCCATGCTAAGTTTATGAGATTCACTCGATAGTTTTCTTTCCGTTTTGATGATATTGAAATCCGTATTATAAATGTAAAATAATAATAATAAATAATTCATTAGCCAAAGATGATGAGCTAAAGGGTTTAAAATTGGTTTTAGTCATCACTTAGTTTTGATGACACTTGCATTATTTTCCTTCTACTTTTGTCATCAACTTTGTTGCCTCACACATCACTCTTCCTTAATATAAAGAAAAAGGACTTTAAGAACTTTTTCTTTTTGCAGTTCCTATTTTTGTATAAGAATAGAAATTGGATATTGTGTGAAAATTTTATTAAAATTTCATTAGTTTTTACGTCTAATGAAGGCATGCACAAATTATCAGAGAAAAAATTGCACTTTCTCATGTATTTTTTTCCTTTAATATTAATGCAGGTAGCATCTTTGCAAGCTGAGCTTACTATGGTCCAAACTCAACTAATAAACAGTAGATTTGCAATGGCAAATGTTCTTCAAAATTCACAACAACACCATGACCAACAGCAGCAGCATGTTGCTATGCTTCAACCAGCCTATTCAAACAACTCATCAGCTTCTACTAACCTAATGAACATGAGCAGTTTCACCTCCAACTTTGATTTTGTTACTGACACAGCTCCTTCTTCTCATAGCTTGGACCCTCTCCAGCTTTCACGGCCATCCCATGACGAGGAAGAAGATGAGGAAGAGAGTGGGATTCCGAACATCTTTGCCGATGAAATGCTTCACCACCGGAGATGAACTTTAACTAGGCTTTCATCTCAAAAATTTTATCTTTTTATGTTCTTATACATAATCTCATGCAATATACAAATACACATATGAGCTCAATATATATAGTTTCGGAAGAGAATGAGACTGATATATCTTCTTTTATGTTATTAGACAGCTTGAACTAAAGGAGCTTAATAGCTTTTGCTGCTAATTTTTGGTTAAGACTTCTTCGAGAACACTGCATAGATTTTGCAGTCTGTTCCCAAAGCAAATTAAAAAAAAAGAAGTAACACTAACAAAGCTTACAATTGAAGCAGGATTTAAGGATGTGCATTTGTGGGTGCAAACTATAATCCAAAATGCAAGGATATAAAGTGGAAACAGCATAAGAGAAGAGCTTACATGATGTGAAGCTCATTGTATATTACCATTCAGAGCAGCCATTTGAGGACAGCTTACAATTTTTCTTTCTTTGGAAAATTGGTATACTGTAAAGTGGCTGTTGAGAAAATAACTAAGTTGGTAATCACATAGGAAAAGGGTATAGATTGCCAAGTTAACAGGTTTCCTAAAAGTTGGTCATTTTCAGTAATGTTGCTTCCTCTGTTCCTTCAGTAACTGCCATTTGCTGCAATATATAAGATCTGTAAGTTTTCATCATGTTATCCCAAATGTGAAGTCACAGACGAGAAATGAAGGGTAGATATAGATCCTAAAATGCCACTCTCTCGGAAGATTTATTGGTGTTTTATCTCAAGCAAGTAAAGAGGGCCTTGAAGTTATTATTGTATTTGTCAGAGAGAGGCAGATTTTTGTTTGGATCAAGCTTAACATAAGAACAAATGATTTTGCAATCATGTAGATAAAAATTAACAACCTGCACGCTAACGAAGAGTAATGTGTAGGTGTGGCTGGTTGGAAGGTGAGACTGGAGACCCTTCGCTAGAATCTCCCCGCCATCCATCTTGAACTTGTGCAGCAAACTGCAAGTTCCATAGCACATCCTCAACTGAAGGTCTGTCTGCTGGATTCTTGAGCAGACACCTAACACAAACCTCCATCATTGTCTTTAATGATTGATCTGAATATCTCCTGTGAACAGCTGGATCAACCATGCTTCTTCGAGCAGTTTCATCGCTGGTGATGCTTTCTTGTAACTGGACAAGTGAAGCATTTATATGGAAGTATAAAAACATCAGCAATTGACAAAATCAGAGATAGTATGAATTGTTAGAGCGCCATCAACATCACATTATAACAAGGTCTCATTTACTCTTATCATGACCAAAGTGAAATACCACAAAAAAAACTTCTTTGAATAAGATAAAACACGAGAGCAGAATTGTTCTGACCTGATCTTTTAGAGCATCCACTTCATTCCTGGAATTCAATGGTCTTCCCATTATAATTTCAAGTAATATTGCTCCAAAATCATAAATATCAACTTTCTCTTCTTCATTAATCCTACTATAAGAATGTTCAAGGAGAATATCATAAGATTAGCAACTCAAAGAGTCTAAATTGTTGACGGGTAAGAAATGAATACTGGCACATAGTGTCATGAGAGCTTCTAGTCTAATATTTGTATCAGACTAAAACTGACACAACAGCAAACTCAAAATGTACCAGAAGTTAGTACTAACCTTGCACCGGTGCTAGGATCTTTGGATCTGACAGAAGAAGCTCCATTTCCAACCTGCAAAATTTAGTTGAGGTGGAACACCAACTTTAAGTTTTAGCCCAATGGAAGAGAACAGACAGCTATATCAGAAAGAGAAAATACCTTTTGTGCATTCTCTGCTAGTAGGGGCAGGTTATAACTACTAATTTTCGCAACAAGGTTCTGATCCAGCAATATATCTGTTATTTTCAGATTATTTGAATATACACCTGGTACTATCCCTGTATGCAAGAATTGAATGCCCTTTGCTACTCCTATTGCAGCCGCTATTCGTTGAGCCCAATTAAGTGTTTGGCTGGCACGTTCCCCTGACAGAAAAAAGAAAAAATGCTAAGACTTGAAAAACAAAATAAGTGTTACAAGTAAACTAAAGATACAGGATGGAAGATATCAGGTGGCACTGGTCTAGGCTGGGGGCAATGCAGTACGCTTTTTAATTTGCACATGATTAAACTGAGATTGAGTGAACAATTAACTTGAACAAAAAGTAAATTAGATAGTCATAGTACTAATAAGTTAACCATATTTGTCATTTGATGTAAATAATATGCATAGATGATCCAAATGCTAGAAAAAATTCCACTGAAAATTTTTGAACATGGGATTTCTTCTGAGAGACTCTCAAAACAAGCCCTAAGAGAATTAAAAAAGTTTATAGCTTACCTGAGATCCAGCTCCTTAGAGTGCCATTTGGTACATATTCAAAGACAATAAATATTCTACTGACACTTGAATCATCCAAGTAGCATTCAAAGCAGTGTCCAAGAGCACTGACTAGATGTCGATGTCTGAGTTTTGAAATCAGCTCTATATGGTGCATAAAGTTTTGGGTACTGTAGCTCTTTTTCATTTTTAGGCATCTGATGGCAACATAGGAACCAGTCTTAAGCCGACCCCGGTACATCTAAATGCATGAAGCAGATGTTAAGTAATACTTTAATCATGAAACCTCAAAGAGGGGTATTCTAAAAATCAATTTGCCTAAAATATATGAACCAAATTTCAAAAACAAAGAATACAAGGTTGGCATACCTGCCCTTGAGAACCTTCACCCATGAAGGCAGATGTGTCAAAGTTGTTGGTAGCCTCTTCTAGCTCCTCCAGTGAAAAGGTGTGGTAAGCTGGAATACCAAGAGCTCCAAGCTTCATTGTTTGAGATATGTACCCTTCAGGTTTAGTCAAAATTTAAGTTGTAAGATCTGATGTTTTGTTCCTTGCAAATCAGTTAAATACTTGGTAGTTTATTTTTAGTATCACTTGCTGCATACATACACAATTACACATGCACATAAAGCAAAGAGAGATTGAAACTTACTTGCATCTGAAAGCATCTTTGAAGGGTACCCAGTTGATGCATTTTCTGAAATCAGCCTTGTGATAGGTCTTTTAATTGTCTTCCTAGCATTAACCTTTCTAACAATCAAGAAAATCAAACCAACAAGTGCAATTCCTCCAGCAATCCCTCCAATTACACCTGATGCTATAACCTTTGAAGCTTGTCTCCTTTTCTTACGCTGAGGCAAAATTCCTACCGCTAATGCTTCATTACGACAGAAGGATATCGGATTTTGATTTTGATCACTCGTTGCTAGACAGTTCCCAGCATACAAGACCTTTTCCTTGGAATCCGACTGAAGGCACTTGGGCAAGTGTCCAGATATAAGATTTGAGGAGAAATCCACAAATTCAAGGTCAGCGCTGCAAGATTGATTTTCAAAAAGCATTCCTGTGAACTTGTTGTCTGCAATGTTTAAATTAGTAATAGAAGGCAGTGATAACAAGGATGGAGGGAATGGTCCCACAAATTTATTCTTCGAGAGATCTAGGTCTCGAAGCTGATAATACGAGCCCACCTCAGCAGGAATGCCATCCCTGAACTTGTTCTTGCTCAGTACAAGAGTAACCAACTTCTTTCCAAGTTGAGGAAACTGGGGTCCAAAAGCATTATCTTCCATGTCCAGAACTTGAAGGTTTGTTAAACTACTCAAATCCGGCACTTCTCCATAGAAGTAATTATGTGAAAGTGTAAGAACTCTAAGATTCTCCAAATTACTTAATGAATTTGGCAATGACCCATTAAACATATTTTTCCTTAAACTTAGAACAGCCAAAAGGGGAAATGAATCCAGCCAACGTGGCAACTCACCAGAAAACATGTTATCATCGAGTACGAGTGCCTGAAGGGTAGCCAGTGATGAAAGATCTTCAGGGATGGCATCATATAAGAAATTTGAACTTATGTTGAGTATCTCTAATGATTGCAAACGAGCAATTTTACCAGGCAATGGACCCCATAAACCAAGAGAAACCAACGTCAGGACTTTCAAATTTTGAAGACCAACTAGTGTGGTCACGAATGACTCAATCGAAAAGTTCCTAGGCAAAAGAGGTGCTCCCTTGTTGCCAATAATGTGCAGCTGTGTAATGCTTTCCTCATAGCAAACCACAGTTAAAGATGGATTTGGGTCTGTATTGCAGAAATCAGTGGTGCTATTCCAACTATTCAGAATATATGGATAGTTCAAAAGCTGCTGAATTCTTAGAAGGGTCTGACCCTGAGAGGACTGCAGTTGCTCTGAATGATGGATTGAAACCAAAATAATGACAATCACCAAAATTGCAGAATGCTGGAATGACCTTGCCATTGATTGTATAATAGAACCAACAATCCAGTGGCTAATTGTAGAAGATATGCCAAGTGCTAAAAATGCATTTGGAGCTCAGAGATTCAACTACTGAAGCAGTTGGGCACAGAGTTGAAGAAAGCACTGCAAACTACTATAAGTTCAAAAGATCTGCACATATAGGAAAAATCAGTTTATCAAAATGAAAAAAGCAGATAGTAAACTAACCTCAAAGCCATGAACACTTTCTATGGAATCTTACTATTTGCAGAAAACTAAATTTTAAGCAGAATTGCTTGTAATTCAACTAAATTAAGGAGAAAAAAATTCATGTTGCATATTTCAAAAACATTTTGTTAGAAAACTTTACCTCTCAAGAGAGGATAATGAAATCAGCTTCACTTTTTGAGCAAGTGGTCTTGGAAAAAAACTGCTTAATTATTCTTTTCCTCTAAAATCATCAAGAATATAAGATAGATAATCCAAGCCACAAGTTTTAGCTCAAGTCCTGTAGCAAGGGAAAAAAAAGTCAATTAGAACTTGCTAATAGAAGATTGTGACTTAGTAATGAAGATATTACCCACCTATGCTTCTTCTCCAACCAAAGGGTGAAGACAAAATCTTCAAGAATGCATCAAAACCCAGTTCAGATTATGGTTATTTACTTGCATTTCACACTTTCACCACAGTCAAAAACCCAATCAAGAGCCAACTTCAAATCCTCAGACAAAAGCAAAAAAAGAAGTTACAAGCATTTAAGACCATCACCTACTTGAGCAAAATCCAAGAAACCTCAACAGCCATACATTAACAAATGTGTCAACGAGGAAATTCCAAATCCTACTGACACATTAACAGTTCCAATGTACAGGCAAAGACAACTTAGTAACACGGGTACTGCAAAGGAAACTTGTACCAGCAGCAGCAGAAGTGGTAGTCAATAAATCAACAAATCTAACACATAAATGACCTGGAAAATACAATAAAAGAGAACCACATGCAACTTTTTTTCTTTCTTTTGCCCTCTTTTTCTCTCAAGAAAATAAAAGGAACCCATAACAAATAATTAACAACTTAATAGTTTTCTTCCAGTTAATTCATGGTTTTCTTACTTTTTGAGGTCTAAAGATCCAAGAAGACCATAAAGAAAAAGAAACAATATAAAATAAAATAAATAAAAAGAAAGATTCTTGTTGCAGAAGAGAAGCCTTTATTCCATTCCAGACTTCACTTCCATTGCATGTCTGCAACTTGATAAGATTTTTTAAACCAAATGTGGGTACTACTGTATAAGCAAAAAAAAAAGCAAGGTACATATAGGCTAAGTACCACCAACATTACAGACTGTATTGAAGTAAGCTTTCATTATCTGGGTCTGGTGAGCTTTGGCTTTCTGTGGTCCTTTCACTTTGAATCTTGGACCCCACTTCTCTCTCCCTCTCTCTCTCTCTCTCTCTCTCTCTATATGTATATGTTATTTTCTGTTAGTTTTGGCGCCATTCTTTCTTTTATGTTCCAACTAACAGTTATTGCCCTTTCATTTTTAGATTTGAAACTTCTATTATATTTCTAAAACAGTTCTGTATATTATGGTTTAAATTTTCATTTATAGCTCACTTTCACCTTATATAAATGTATGGTATTAAATTTCATTTTGTTCTTAAAAAATGTCTTATTTAATATGCATTTTTTAATAGCTTCACATATGAAAATTATAAAATTTCCGTTTAAACTAATTGATCTAGACTGACATGGTTAATATATTAAATTAATACGTCTTTGTTCGTATTTATATTTTATGAACAATTAAGAAAGCAAATTATACATAGGATACTTTTAATTATAAGAATTTCAATAAAAATAAATTCTCTCCATCTTGTTTAAGTACTTGTTTATTCTTATGAACAAGAAGCCTGGAATTTGATTCTAGTTGGATAGCATATAACATGTAACAACAATAAGATAAAAATTTTATAGTATACTAGTTGCACAATCAAACAATATCAATTGTAAATTATAGTGCATGGTTGGCTATTTATTATGATATTTATTTATTTTTAATCGATGTTTACCTGATCAGGATGTTTGCTATTTTGTTTCCATTCATTCAAAATTATTTGCTTAACTTTTTCTTTAATTTTTTTTTAAAAAAATAAATTTTCAGACAGCGAAAATTGCATCAAAATAATTGTATTTTTTTCAATTATTGATCCTCCTCATATTTACAATTTATGGAAAAAAAAGGTACTTTAAGAACAGTTGAACTTGTCATAAACAAATGCATTTTACCTTAGACACATATTTTTTAATTTAAAAAAAAAGACAATTTAAAAAAAAAATCATAATCTCTAATCTCTATTGTGTCAATGAATTATTTGGCTCATCATGCAATTCTTTTTTGGCGAGTACAATTCTGAAAAAGAGAATTCGAACCCAATCCCTTTAATACTCTATCCGTAAAGGGTGCATAAATATTATTAAACTTATACAATGTTAGAATAAATAAATACTTATATGTATAAGTACTAAAACACATATTTGTCACATTAGGCTGTAACAATTTTGATAAGACATCTCATCAACCTAGTAGATTTGAAACTATCTTTAGACTAAAGAGTAAGCTTTGCTGGTATCACATACAATTTCATTGATGTATGGATCATACTTAACAATAATTATAGTATTCTAATTCATATTTAAAATAAATTACTCTTCTCATCCTCATATTTCTTATAAAATGTCAAAACTAAACATCTTTTGCATTCAAATTTTTTTCACCCCACATTTTGGCGCATTAAGCTCTAGTAACTCGAAATAATAAATAAATAAATTTCAAGGTATGTCGGTGAAAAATAGAACTATAGGAATAGGAAGGAGAGTGGCAAGAGAAAGGGAGGAGAAAAATATAGAAAATGCCAAATCCATAGTGTAGGGTAGCAATTGGGAATTTTAGAGGAGATGAAGGCCCACTTTTTTAAAAGTTGAAAGTTGAAAAGAATCAAATCAATCAAGTAGTAAATAATAATGTACAAATCCATCCTTCTTGTCACGAATTTTAGAGCTTTTAATAATGGCAAAATCCAAAAGGTGCTTATAGCCCACAAACTATGTCCTTTTCTTCCTTTTCCCTTTCCATAGTTTGAATTATTTTTCCATCATTTTATTTTATTTCTTATTTTGAAACAAACCCATCATTATTTTGAGCTAAAATCATGTTTGAAATTACTTGTTTTAACATTTTCATTTCAAAAAGGGGAGAAAATAATCACTAATTTCCGTTGAAATAATAAATTTAATTTCAGTTTATTAAAAATATATAGTTAATAGTTGAAATTCAAGTATAATTTTTAATGAATATTAGACAGATAATATTTTTTATTAAATTAAATAATCTAAATAAAAATACATATCAATAAAATATTATTAGTAAATCGGTAAACTATTGCTCTAAAACATAATCTAGAACATATAAATAAAAATTAGCACATAAAAAGATGGATAAAGTATATTTATTCTCTAATATAAGTAAGTATTAATTTTATAATTCAACCGATAAGACTTATATCGATTGGTTTAAGTAGAGATACCAAGACTAAAAGGTCTTAAATTTGAATTCTAAAAATATAAAATTTCTGACTAAATATGTTATTGTATGTCTACACATTTTAGAATATATATATATATATATATATATATATATATAATTGGAATAATAGCATCATTAATAATTCAGTTTTTGTTGTAGTTATAGTCAGTAATAGTTTTAATATTAAAATAGTATTATAATTTATAATTGTTATATTCTCTCAGCTTTCAGAAAGATCCCGCTCAAAAGAAATTTTGTAATTCAATAAAAAAGATTATTTTGTGTAATAAAAATAAATGAAAAATAATACTAAAAAAATTTGAATATCTCATTCTTTTAAAATCATGAGCATTTAACTTATAGTAATAAAAAATTTAAATTCTCTTAAATTAAATTTTTGGTTTAAAGCAATAGATAGCTAACATGAGATGAAAAAATCATCAACATTCAATATTTTTATTGGCAGGCCCGCCATAGATTTTTTTTTTTCGAACAGCCTGCCACAGATTGTAAGAGCGCACTATTTGACCTATAATATGAATAAAAAGTCAATATTAACCTTGGTGTTTGAAACAAGTCAATGTTATGCCGGGGGCATTTTTTACTTTGGAATTTTTTTTTAATGTGTAAAATGCTATAATTTTGTGAAAAATATTGGCCTTCTTTTTAAATATAATGGTCCCAATCATTAATCTTTTATTCTGATCCCTTCAATGTGTATTTCCAAGTCAGAACTTTGCCTTTATAGTTAAAAATATACTATAAATATCTTGGGTCATTCAATATTTAATAAAAAAAATATTGTTTATTAGTTAAAAATAATTTATTTTTTCTAGTAAAACATTTTAACAAAGAGAATACCTTTTTCTTAATTTAATGATTTCGATATTCAATAATTATAAGAGTTATAATTAATTTAGAATTTAAATTAAAATGAATTATTAACGAGTTTAAGTTGGGATGAATTATCAATAAAGAAAGAAATAATTTTATTTTATTTTATTTTATTTGGAAAGAAGAAAGTAAGAAGAAAATTTGTAACTTACAAGCAAGGTAACATTTTGATATCAAACATTTAAACTCATATACTTAATGGAATTGGAAGGGCCACAAGCATAATAATTATTTTAGTATGGTATGAGTACAAATCCTTAAAAGGTAATTAAGTAGCAAATAAGATTTGATATAACTCTATACTAACTGATTAATGTTTAAGATTAATTAAGGGCCATGCATCAACAACAACAACAACAACAACCATCTCATAAAAATCCAAAGTTCTGGCCAAAGCAAAGCCTCAAAAATGGCAAAACAGTTAGCTTTCATTAATGTTGTTAAGATTGGTATGAGTCCTTTCACCTACACATCCTTTCTTACAGTTACATAAAATCCCAATAGCATTAATTGGCTACCTTTCATCAAATGTGGTAGGAAAGAGTACATTTCCATGTGGAAAAGGAGTTGAGCTTGTCTAGTTTTGATTGTACTAAAATGAAGGGTTGGGTTTTTGATAATAGTTGAACAGAAGTACACAGACAATATGATGATGCACATAAATTTATTAGTATAATAGTAAGATATCTATTCTTCTCAAAAAAAAAAAAAAATCAATTTGTAGGCCAATAAAAGGGCACTCAGTGGCAAAAAGAAAATAAATACTCAGATGTCATTTTTCTTAAGGAGCGTTAATTATTTTTTTTATAATTTATCAGTATTTAAATTATTTAATATATTTTTTTATTATTCAAAAAAAAGAATTAAGCATTGATGGTCATAGATATATTAAGATAGATATCATCACCAATAACTGTTCAGATCAATTAGCATGAATTATTTTCTTTTAAGCGAGATTTCGGATTAAAATTTTAATATATCTAGCCGCATTAAATTAGTTATTTAGAGATATTTAATGTACTTATGGTCCTACTTTGTAAGAGGAAAAAAAAAATAGTTATCATCTTATCTGAGTTCCTTGGATAAAAATTTGTCACTTTCTGTGGTGGAATGTTCTAGTAAGGTTTTCAGATCCTTAAATTCCAACACTTAATTGACCCAAAAGGTAGGTGATTGGAAAGTAGGCCTTGGAGAGTTCTTTCCTGGGATTGCAAGGCAAGGCCTGGAAGTTGCCTCACTCAAAGTTGTTTTTCATTAGAGCCAAGAGGTCCAGTCCAACATGCCACTCTCATAATGTCAAGACAAGAGTTTCGGCGCTTCTTTTTGGTAGAACTACAAAGGCCAATAATTTTCACCTAAAAATCATGTTTTTATAAATATTTCAACTAGAATTATAAAAATATTTAAAATAAAAACATGCTGCTAATTCTATTTTAATTGCATTTTATACACAAAATAATAAAATTTCTAACTAAAATTTTCTTATTAATTCTAATTTTTCAGAAATCTTAACCTAAGATTTTAATTTTCCTACAGTGGCTTTTTTTTTAATCAATTTGTAGAATGCACTTGAAATCATCACCGGTATTATATATTTTCCTTGGACAAATATATTACAATTGGGTAGCTAATTGTAGCTGATTGGACATCTAGAGAGGCAGTACAAGGGATTAAGCAGCAGAATGAATAGACTTTTATGCACATATACATATGGGTTAAACTTGGCTTGGCTTGGCTTTCTAATTTTGACCTCTCAATCAAGTCTTTAGAAACAAGAAAATTCATAAACCACGTGCAGAATAAGCCAAAATTGTATCAGTAATCAATTTGCAAACCACTTGATTATAATATAAACACATGTTTATAATTTTGAAAAAAGAAAAAAAAAACATCTATGGGAAAAAAAAGAAAAAGAAAAAACATTTCTTCAAAGGTTTACCATCAAACAGCTAAGCTAAGCTATCAACTACTCTACTTTCTACAATTTCTGGACCAAAATATCCAATGCCAACCATCTTTGAGTTCTCTGGGATTTCAATATCTTCCAGCCATCCATAACAGTTATCATCCTCATTTGTCAACTTCATTTCTCCATCTGCATTGTAATTAAAATTTGCATGGGTTAGAAAAAGATGAATGTTCTATTTTTTTCAGCTTAAAAACAGTTTCAATTATGCTACTCTGTTAAAAGTTGGAGTTTTCATTTAATGCTCTGCACAAAAGTGCAAATCTTTTCCAAGAAAAGCAAGAAAGATAATGAGTTTAAGGTGGAAGTTTCCTCACTTGAAAAGGTACTGTATGGATGTTCTTTGTAGTATGAGCAGTCCCGTCCGTCATCTTCAGAGTAGGGTGGTCCAAGAACATCAAGAACTGCACAAGTTGTGACAGCTGTGAATTGATGGATATTGCCTCCTGTTGTTGGATATAATACCGAGGTGCTGCAAGGAGCTTCAAAGACGCTGTCCGTTACCAATTTTGCCAATTTCACTGAAAAACAATCAAATTCAGATCAGAAACACTTTCGACTGCTGCATAAAATTGTAGTAAGGAAGAAAGCAAGATACACTCACTATCAGATGGCTGCACAGGCTCGTCAGCACTTGGAGGACTAACCAAATCATACGATTTAATGTGCATTTTTCCTAATAAAAGCTTGCTAAAAACAGTCATTCCTGGATGGTTATGCAGAGGGATGACACCAGTTGCAGGAAGAAAGAAAATGCATAGCTGCACAATGAAAAATTGAGAAACAGATCAACAATTGAAAGTACTTCATAAATGCGTGCATTTCAACCTAAAGTACAACTAAAATGGTTGAGTGTGTGCATTTCAATTGAGGAGCAACAGAAAACACCCCAGAAAAACCTGTATATAAACAAGAATTATCTATTCATACAGTCTTACCGAAAAGTTATCACATTTGTAAATGGTCGTGGTAGCAACCCTTGGAATTCCTTTGACTCCAGTTTCAGGCTCAAAGAGCTCCAGCTCACTGCTTAGCCCAACGTCTTCTGGCTTCATCTTATCTGCAACATAAAACATATGCCTCTTAGGTCCAATTCATTTTTGTCCTTAATTTGAAATTCTAAGGAAGCTCCGTATGCATAAGAACTTCATGCAGTGCAATCTAAAGTAAATATTATATTCGCTTAGAAAAATGCTTAATATGCATTGTTCGCAACAGGCTCATTTGCATGAGGAAAATCAGTGGTCAAGTTGCATTATTTTATTGCTTTAGGAAAAAGCTTCAGAATGCAAAAATATAGTAAGCACAATGTTTTAAGATCTGGTACAAAGCTAAGATGGAAAAAGACAAGCTTCCCTTTCTACATATGTATACATAGTGGCCACAAAACTCGACTATACATATGTGCAAATCATATTAATCTATACTTGCCCTTATACATGTACTAAAGTTCATAGTAATCTGTTGAACATGGCATGAAGAGCCAGCATCATCTAAGGATATTCTTTTTTTTTTCTTTTTTGTTGTTGGAATACTTAGAAGAAGAATTTGTACATGGACATAAAACACATACAAACAGTAAAGATGTAACACAGAACCTAGCTAGATCTTAATATAACCTGTTTGCATGCCAGAGTTGAATTTTACCTTCTCCATCTTAGAGTCTAAATTATTAGTATTTTAAAATATTTCTAATAAACCATACCTAGAAGTTCATTAACATGACCGTTCGCTGGAACGCTGAACATAAGTAGGAGCAAGTATAATAATACTAGAGGCAAAACTTTATAGGCATTTTAAACAAGATAACGAATGAAAGACCAAGTTCTATAGAATCAAAACTCAACCCTCCGGTTCATTATCTTGTAGAAAACCTTTACACGTCAAATCATGCATACAGGAAAACCATCTTATAAGAAAACAATCAGTTCAGTCCAATGTGGTTCCGGGAAAGATTTTATATGATGGGAAAAGGCTACTCCAAGGCCTGATGAACATTTGATCAGACAAACAATAATTGCATCAATCAAAACCATTATTTTTTACAGGATCTTTCTTAAAGCAATAGCATTCTTTTACTAAAAGGAAGAATTATAAATTCCTCAAATCTGTCTTGCAGTCATTATATATATATATATATATATACCCTTATGTGAAATAACAATCAAAACCAGAAAATATACTGCCTAACGCACATCAACTTACAAAATCAGGATTAGGGAAAATTGAAGATACGTGCACCTATGTGCTCTAATAATTCCAGAACTTACACTGTTAGATTATTTCTCTCAACCCTTCAATCCCAAGCCCAGAAGACAAAACATACTTACAAAATGGAAGTTATTAAATTCTTAGTTCTTAATTATATACTAACAGTATATATATATATAGAGAGAGAGAGAGAGAGAGAGAGAGGATAACATGAAGATCATTCTAATTAATGCTGTCAGAAAAGAAAGATCATGTATTAATTAATGAAACCAACCTGTAATTGGCCCAAAAAAAAAATCATTGCACATTAACTCCAACTTATCTAAAAATATCCTAATTCTGAATCTCATCTAAACTAATTAATGGTAAATAGTAATCAATTATGAGAAGGCAAATCTTTAACAGAATTCATGATTAAAAAATGAAAAAATGCCTACCAATCAAATCGCATAATCTCTCCACATCCTGAGGCAAAGGAACAGTGCCAGGGCCTTTAAAAACTTCTTTGCATGCCAAATAGAGCTCTTGCAATGCCATGCTAACTTCAGGTTCAAAACGTTTTTTAACTCTTCTTCTGCACCTTCTCTTCTTGCCAACCCTATTGGCATATCCAACCTTGTGTACATGAACAGACTCTGTTCTTGACTCAACCACCGCTTCAATTGTCATTGATTATTGACACAACACCAACAACACTCCTATCTGTCTCTTTCTCTCTCTCTCACTCCAATCCCAAAAAAAAGTATCAAAATCTATACCTAAAAATCAACAAGATTGAACCTTTGTAGAACCGGGTAAAGTTCAAATAGTTATGTACTTGAAAAATGGTCAAGATCTTTACACCAAACAAGTAAAGTACCCAGAACTCAATAAAAACAAAGAAAACGCAAAAAGAAAAATTGTATCTTTTATCAGAAATAGCAAAAAAGGATTGAGATTTTTTAGGTAGATGACCTTGAAATATACAATGAACCCAAATCCAATAAACAAATAACAAAAACCTTAAGATGTACAGAGAGCTATTGTAAAAGACTGGAACTTGATGATGATGGGTACAGTACTTTGCAATTAAAATCTCAGAAGAGGAAGAAACGGGACAGATACTATATAAAGAATGAAAATAGGAAGTGGGTGCAATTAAAAGGGGTGAAATCTCAAGGAAGATGATGAGGGTTGGTTTGTTACGGAAACAGTAGGAGAATGGAACATAGATACAGATAAGGATAGAGATGTAGAGATATTGTCCATTTTTTATGTATTAAAATAAAAGGGAGAGAAAGGAAGAAAATGGGCAAAACCAGGGGCTAACTTAGCTTTGGCTTTGAAACCATTGCTTCTTTTAATGATTTGCTACCCAATTCCCGCCCCAAGTTTGAGTGTTGAAACTGCCGGTTTATATCATACCCACCCCTGGTTTTCTCCCATACGACAACACCAATTTGACCATTATTTTTTATGTTTTTTTTATCTACCTGTGGGCTCTTTTTCTTTAGATTTTTTTTTGCCAAACTCTTTCTCTTTAGATTAGATCCGTGGTTTCAAATATTTCTTGATTTTATTATAAAGTTTATTAATACTTTCACTGGCTGTGCTTTAAAATAAATAAAAATTAATATATATATATAATAAAAACATTCCACCACTATCTATCGGTGTAATCTATAGTTAATTTATTTTTACATTAAACTTTGTTAATAATTATTGGATAATTTAATACATTTTTATTTAATAATTAAAAAAATATAAATAAAAAATAAAATAATCTTAGAATTTCTGCTATCTATTTATAATATTAACTTAAAAAATATATTTTTATTATATAATTTATTAATATTTAAATTGTCCAAATTTTCTATTAATAAAAAGTACATTGACCGACAAGACTTAAATCAATTATTCTAAATTATTTCAACTTCGAATGACATTTATCAAAAAAATTTCTTAAATTTTATAGTAGAAATGAGTGAAATTCATTTATATAATATCTTATGTTCATGAAATATTTGTCATTTTTCTACTTTATGGGTAATAACATTCGAAATCTATTAAAAATATATTAATATTATTATTTATTAAAAATATTTTATTTTTATTATTATTTTTACTTTAAAAATTTAGATAATTTTATTTTTTTGATAATTTTATAATTAAAAGCACAGTTTAAAAAAAATTAAAAGTACAATAATTAGTGATGTAAAAAGAATCATTGTTTAAATGTTAAATGTACTGCGAAGCATTTCGATATGTTTGTCAGTTGATGGAAGAGGAGGCTTAACTTGGCTTATAACTGTCTCTTCCCAACCTGTCTCAGAATGGCAAACACCTAAATGATGACCCACTAAAAGGTTCTCATGCTCAAAAGTACATTGGATTCTTATTTCTAATTATTTTTTTTAAGAAGTAAATCGTTTTGGGGTTTTTTTTAAAAAAAAAAAACAAGTAAATAGTCTTTTTTTTAAAAAAACCAAGCAAATCGTTTTTTTTTTTTTTAAATCTCATAGCTTCATACAAGTAGGATTATAAGTTATAGAAAGCTGCGCGCAAGTAATTTAGTGATATAATTTTTTTAAAAGTATATATTAATTAAAAATTAAATTTTTATTTTTTAATAAATAAATTATAAAAAGTAATATTACTGTTATTTAAAATTATTACGGTTGGATATTTAAATAGTATAATTCAGTTTAAAATATAAATATATCAATAGATCAATTAATGTCTTCCTTCTTTGAGTTTAAAAAAATATACATTTACCTTCGAGTTTAAACGAAACATACATTTACTATTCTTATTTTATTAAAAAGATAAAAATTAAACGCAAACAAAAAATTTAGCGACGAAATATATTAATTCTATATTTGAATGCAAATTTTTTATAAATTTGAAATGATATTTGAATAGGAAAAATAGTGATTCTTCAGGGTCTCAAATGAATTGGCTTATTATATAGATATACAATTTGAACCAAAATACAAATAAAAAATTATTTTCAATAGATTTTGGTTATTTCTTAAACTTAATTAATGTCATATATTCCATGCATCACACTAAATAGATATCATATTCATAAAATATTATTCACTTTCAAGATATCTTGGTGGTGAAATGGTAGACATATGAGATGACTAATTCAAGATGCTAAATGATAAAGTTTGATTTTGGAAAAACACTATTATTATGGAAATGTACTTGCAATAAAAAAAATTACGCCAATCTATTTGAGGTATGGCATGCTACAAGTGAATATTATTTGATTCAATTAAATATGTTATTTGAAAACTACATGAATTTGTATCTATCGAAATTTAAAACAAATCTAATGAATTTAAAATTTTATTTAATAAGAATTTAAATGCTTATAAATTATTTAAAATTTAAAATTTAAAATTAAATGTTTACATTCAAAATACATTTTAAGATTATATAGTTTTAACTCTTTTTAAGGGAAGATTGAATGAATAATGATTTAAATGCTAAAGAATAAATTTTCTTTCTATAAATCATAAATTAAAATTTATAATTTATATTTTAAAATGTCATTAAAACTAAGTTGCTAATAAATTAATTTTTTTCAATTTCAAAAATAAATTTATTTTTTTCACTAACAAAATGAAATTATTTTTAAAAATGATTTTATTAATAAATCAATTGAAATAATCATTAGATTCGAACTGTTCATAAATTTTTCACAACAAGAATTCATTTAAATATTATATATATATTGAGATTCATATGTATATGAATGAGAAATTCAAATACATTCAGCTGGTGAATATTTTTAAATAAAAATTCTTAGTAACATTAATAAATTAATTAATTAATAAGATGAAATTGTTTCAAAAGTTGTAAAATTTCATTACAAAACTCTCGAAAAAACTGAAGTACAAAGGAAGCGATGGGATGTGAATGAAACCATTGTTGGTTTGTTTTGAACAAGCAATTAAGGAGAAGCATTGCATCTCGTGGCACCCACATGGCAAGCTCGTGTGTGCCCAAGAAGGGCACTGTCAAAAGTTTTCACGTCACGTGCCCGCTTCTTGCCCTCCAGCTCCTCTTGCCTGCCATCGTTTCAACCGTCTCATCTTAATCCCAATCGCTCCCAACTCCCTCATACCTGTAAAGGGTTGTTTATTTCATTAAAAATTAAGGTGGAAACTAAAATTGAAATGACTGATTTTAATTTTTAATATTTAATTTATTAAAATTTTATATGAAGATATAAATTGATTATTTCATCAATAAAAATCATCTATTATTTTATAAAAATAAAAAATAATTTTTTATTTTAATTAAATTAATTAAAATTTTAATATTATTATATATTATTAAAATTTATAAAATATAATATTTTTAAAATACTGAAATAAAATATTTTATTTCATAATTATTATTATTTAATAAATTTTTATATATAAATAAAATTAATTTTTATTTTTATTTTTTATAAATTAAATATTTTATTAATTTTTTTTGAATTTCAATTTTAGAATATGCACCAAATGATTGCATTTATAAAAATCCTCAAATTTGCATGTGATTTCAGCTTAATTCAAAACCCCCCAAACTAGGAAATTATATATAGATGCTTAAAAGATTAACCCAGTTGACGAGGATAGTACTTGCTCTTCAGAAAATTTTAAATATATTATTGCGTATTTGCGCATTTAAATGACCTCAAAATATTTCACAATTTCTATCAAATCGAATGGAACTTCAATTTTTTAGCTATTGTAATTTATATATCTATTATTTAGTTTAATTTTATAAAAAAATTATTTTATTTTTAAATAAAATTTATTTACAAATAATTTTTAATTTCATTTAAATCAAATATATTTCATCAATAAAAATAAATTTAAAGTTAAATAATTCTATAAACTTAAAAAGTTAGAATTAAAAATAATTTTTATAAAATTTCTATTTAAATCAAATACACTCACTTAATTTTGTGAATAAATTTTATAAGATTTTGTAAAATTTATTTGAACCAAACACACATTTAAAATTAAAATTATGTCAATTAATGGTATCTAATTCTACAAAGACTATGGCAGCTAAAAAATGTAAATCAGAAAAGCAAAAGTGAATATAAACAGACACTTTCACATACTCAAAATTTGTCATGTAATTGTACTTGCAAAGAAAAGAAAATAAAGAGCAAAAAGTTCTCAAATTTCATGGGGGCGTAAACTGCTTAATGAAACCATTGTTGATAGTTTTGTGATAGCCTTATAACAGTGGACGCATCCAAGTTGACGGATTGTAGACCACCGAAAGTTTAAAGGCAAATATTACAAGCAAACCACAACATGTATTTTCCAGATGGATTTGACATTTTAATATGAAAAATTCACAACAATCAATCAACAACTTGACATTCCTTTTTTCAAGTTAAATCATGGACGGATCAGGATTCTCAACTCAACGAAATAGCTGGCCATAAAAGTACATTAACAAGTTGAATTGTGAAACTATGGACTTTTGAAGCTTTTCATCTGCCAAAATAATTGAATAATGAACTACTCGCCTACAATCTGCCACTCAAATCCCTATCATGCGCAACCTCATTTTGACGTGCTTTGCACCAACAGCAACCCCAAAAAAAAGAGCGCTATTATCTCTGCACCTTGTTCTATATTTCCTTCACTGATTACACTTGGACAACTTAACATTTTTAACTGGAATATTGATAATTCTTGTATATCCATCCATTCTATATAATTCATATCCTCTGGAAGCCCTCGTACAAAAATCATTTGTTTCAAAATACAGAAGTTCCATGCGCATAGAACTGTAAACATGAAGAACACTTCAGCGACTCCAACTCAACAGAAAATACATGATGACAACTGTTATGAGCATTCCCATATATTTGATCGATCTGTCAACACGGTTACGCCTCTCAATAAGCCTCAAAACAGAGTTGGAAAGCCCCACTGTGTTAAGAACATCCAAAGCTTTGCGTTGTGCATTCTGTACCAGGATACAAAATTAGTCAGAACGCTGCATCAGAAGAAATGAAGTGAATGCATCACTAACCAATAACCATTATGTTTTCCCCAACAAATGTGAAGATTGAGGCGTCCCTAGTTATTTTAAGATTGACTCCAGCAATTTATGCTCAATAATTTCCTTATTTTTTCTCCGTCTGAACTACACTTACATTGAACCTAGAGAATATACCTCACCAAGTCAATTTTTTCATACTCCAGCTGCACCAACCCACAAACATTCAAACATGACATGCCATCAACTCCTAATGGATATCAAAACTCATATGCAGTGGGAAATTTTCAATTCATATTAAGATCTCCACGTTACGCCTAAAGGACAAACTTAGTACAGTACTTGAGACAAACTTAGCCACACAATATTTAGCATGCAAGCATCTATTCATTCAGCTCAACTGAGTCTTAACCCCAAATTAGTCTTTAATCCAAATTTGATTCAAGCATCTATCTATTCAACTCAAAAGAAAACATATGCAATCATGCTGATATAATCCTACATCTTTTGACAACTAACTCAAATTCCAGACTAGCACATTGGGAACTCCCATAACAAACCTGATAGCCACAAATATAATTCGCAATGCCTTAATTTCTCATTTTCTCTTCAAATATAAAGCATATCAAACTGGCATGTTAATTCTCTGGGTTAAGGTCCTACTTATCGAAATAGATACTACTACAAATATGGTTGGGCCTTTTTTTTTCCATTGAAATAAGAGTGAATGCGCTTAAATTCAATGCCATAGAACAGATGACAAACAAAAGAGGAGGAGAAGAAAGACCTTCAAGCGTTCCCTTTGCTCGGAATACTTGGAAAGAATGGCTGATCCTGTTAATAAAGAATCTTCCAGCATCCTTTTAGAGTTATGAACTGACTGCATTGCTTGCGCTTCCTCATCAAATATTCTCAAAACATGAGCCGATTCGCCATTCTGCAAAAAAACAAGAACATCATAATAAACAGCAACAAATGTTTAATTTCAATGAAAATTTTGACCTAGTTTAATAAATTAAACACATTTTCAACTTACAGCTCTACCAAGCAATTCGGCTCTTTCCTGCGCTTCCCTCATCCGCCTTTGATTCCTAGAAAAATACCTGTCCAAGCTCTGCTTCAAAGATTCAGCCTCTTCTGCGACTTGTTCTACTTTTCTATGATATTATGGAGAAATTAAATTAAATTGAATTGAATTGAATTTTAAAAAATTAGGGTTTAGAGAGATATTAAAGGTACCTTTTCCAGAGATCGCGTTGTGGTTTAGAGGCAATAGAGCGCCATAGACGATCCATCTCAGCGCAAAGGGATTGGATCTGAGCGATATCTTTTTTAATAGTAAAAGAAAGCTCAGGCGAGTCCAAACCGCCGCTCGACGTTGAACTCTCCAGACGCTCTAACCTCTCGATCCCGTCTCTGGCTCTCAGTACTCCCTTCTTCGAGCTTTGGTAAATTTCCGATAACGTCCCTCCTCCTCCTCCTCCTACTCCTCCTTCCATTGGCATAGCCATACTTGAGATTCTCTCCTTCGTCTCTGTCTGCGCGCGCGTCAAGAATATAAAAATGATGGAATTTGCAAAGAGCAGAGAAGAGAAGAGGAGAGGAAAGGAGAAGAAATGATCGATGGAAATGCGTACTGTATTTGTTGCATCAGCTGTCCAATAACCAGACGCCAAATCATCAACTGTGCAAGGTTTTTGGCTCACAATGGAGTGAAATTAACGGAAGAATTTTGCCTTGAACCGGCTAGAACCGGCTCATTACATCACATCTTTAGATATTTAGTATAACAGCTCTTTCGGTCCTTAAAAAAATATACTATAAAAAAAATTTACAGTTAAACTCTAAAACTAATTAAAAAATTTATGGTTAGTTCTAAACTGTTAAATTTAACAAAAATTGATGATATATCAGTAATGTTGGACAATTTCTTATCACGTAAACAGCCACCTAATCTTCTCTTTTTGCTACAGTAAAAGAGCTTTCACATCCGTTGTCCACTTAGTTCCACATCAGATTTGTTTCAAAAACCCTTGAAACAAATAAAATAAATATTGTACCAATCTTCAAATTAACTCAGATTTCTCTCCCAAAATCAAAAATCCCTAAAATTTTTGGGATGGACGATGGCTAACGAGCCGGAGGAGGACGATCTGATGGACGATAATGCAAGGGTAGACGCCGTCGCCGCATCCCCTCGAGCTCCACTTTGGAAGCTAAAGTCTGCAATTACCGGTGGTGCAGCAGCATCTTCATCACTATTACCATCTCTACTTCGCCCACCAAACATCATCACCACCTCTCTTAGTAACTCTGCTCATCCAAAACACCATTTTCATATTCAAGCCACACATGCCTCCTAGACAATGGATCCCCTTGAAACCTGAGAACTAGTAGAGAACGCACGTCTCAATGATTCTTCATCCATTTCAGAATAAGATCATGGCAAGCAACCAACAGATCAAACATGCACAAGAAGTAAAAGTAATCCTTTGTTGATTTTCTTGGAACCATTTCAATGGCTACAAATGTTATCTTCCCAACTAAACCTAACCTTCGTTTTTGGAGTAGTTCTTGTTTATGGCGTTACCCAAGGATTTTCAGGATCTTATTTTAAAGTAGTGGCTGATTATTACTGGAAAGATGTTCAAAAAGTCCCGCCATCAACAATTCAACTATACCTTGGCTTGTACTAAATTCCATGGATTATGAAACTAATTTGGGGTCCTTTTACAGATGTTTTCCCTGTCAGGGGATATAGAAGAAGGCCATACTTTGTGATTACTGGTGTCCTTGGATGTGTTTCTGCATTGATAGTGGCTATTCATAGTAAGCTGCCGGCTGCAGTGGCTATAGCGGATGTGACTATTGATGCTTGTATTGCTAGGAATAATATTGAGAAGAGATCATTGGCTCCTGACATGTAGAGTCTTTGTGGGTTTTGTTCCTTTGTTGGTGCTCTTGTTGGGTACCTGTCAAGTGGCTTTTTTGTTCATCATCTTGGACCTCGGGTCTCTATTCTTTCTTTATTAATTGTTCCTCACCTTTCCTCTTTTGTGATCTTTTTACTTATTGCAGGTAGCATTGGTGCTCCTAGCAATTCCTCCAGCATCGTTGATATTGCTGGGATTTGTGATTTATGAAGTGAGAGCCACATGTCGCCTACAGTCTGAGAAAAAGAAGGTATTGGTGTCGCTTTGCAACATATCATTCTTAACCGAAAAAAAAAAATTAACAGTAGAGAAGAAAGATCGAGAGAGAGGGGGAGAGAGCAGTATTGGGCGATTGATTACCTGTACAGGATTGAATTTGCTGATTTATGGTGGCTCAAAATCTTTTTCTTTATTTATTCTTGTTCTTGGTGTAGGTAAACTCTCCTTTGATGTGTATTTCCTAGATTCCCTGTGAGCTGCAGTTCTTTTTCGATTGTGAGTGATTTTGGCAACTCTAATCTTCTTCATTTTCTTCTTTATTCTGCACTATCTTTTACTGATTGTTGTTGTGATTTTGCTCTTTTGTTCATTAGTAGAATTTCGACATTGGTTAATTGGTGGCAGCGATGTTAATTTTAGGGTAGTGATGTTATTAATGAGAATGGTGGTATTGGGTGGTGATGGTGGTTTTCGGCTGATTTTCACGGTAATGGTGTGGTGGTTGTGGGCGATGCTGGTTTTAGGTGGGTGATGGTGATGGTGGTGGTTTTTCGGTGGTGTTGATTGGCAGTACACAGAGGAAAAGAAAGGGTAATTTTGAGATACAAGATGATGGGTCCATATGAAGAGAAGACTAGTTGGATGATGATGTGGTAAGAAGCTGTCCAACATCATTGACACATCATCAAATTTCGTTAGATTTAATAGTTTAGAGTTAGTGGAGATTCTTTTAATTAGTTTTAAAATTTGATTGTAAATTTTTTTTTATAGGATTTAATTGAAAAAATATAACTTTTTTTAGGATTGACAGAGCTGTTATTCCTAGATATTTCACGCATATGCTAAGTATTTTATATTTGATAAATAGAAATAAAATTAAAATATGTATTTTCCTTAATTAATTTTGTAAATAATTACTAATTTTGTGCATTGTGATTCCAAAATTTTTAATTTATATATTTTTTTTATTTTACTAAAATTATCATTTGTTGTATTTATAACATGAGCTTATCGTCTGTGACACCATTAAATTTTACCAAAAAATACTTTTATGTAAATTCAAGTTATATAATTAAAGAATTAACTAAAATTTTAGAATTATAATAAAATGAAATTAACTCAATAATTATTTATATAAATTTACCAATTTGTTATTATTACTTTGTAAAAAAAAATTGTTGGATGTCCTAGTTAGATTTTGCATTTTTTTAAACAAAGAAATTGAAACAACCTCAATAATTATTCATATAAATTTACGTATATATTCCTTTTCCAGCATTATTAACCTTGGTTTGTTGGATGTACTAGTTAGATTTGGCAATTTTTTTAACCATTGACATTCAAAAACCACTCAATTCTAACTAATTAAATTTTATCTACAAAAAAGACAATTTTCTAAATAATTAATTTATATACACCATGATCCAAACCCTAAATGTTGATTCAAACCTAAAACGACGTTTAAATGAAAATATTTTCCGTAGATTTTGCATTAATTAACATTCCACATAGTTTAAACTAATCGGTTTTGAGAGTGCGAAACAGATTTTAAAACGAGAAGAGGATCGATTACAAACCCAACCCAATGCCAATCCCACCATTAGAAATCATTAGGAAAAAAAAGTTCAATTTAACTGCACTTTCATAGGTGCAGCTGCATTCTTGCAAATAGGCTTAATTGATTCTCTTTGATCTTTATTCCAACGGATCCTTCTAATGATGATGTATTTATGCATTTTTCTGAACTCTTACTACAATCAACATTTTTTGTTAGTCAAAATTTGATCCCTTCCCACATTAGCATCATGTTCTTCCCAGTGATAAAGTGGTAATCACGAGATAATAACATTCATATAGCTCTTTTTCTTTCAATTTTCATTTTTTTTTCATCCTCTTCTTTTAATTTCATGCTCTTTATAACTTAAAAATTGTTTTTTGAGAACTAAGGTTCAAAAAATGCAATGTTTCTTTCCATTCCTGTTCATAAAGAGCACAACTACCACCCGGTGGCTCATCGAAATGTTGAGCTCCGGTTTCCAGTGGCTGGAAATGCCTGACGTCTTCTACCTTGCGCAAATTCCCTCGTCCCATCATCCTTCTCAACCCCACTAATTACAGAACTCTTTCTCCTATCTACAGAATCCTGAGTGCTTTGATTTTCGTTACCTCCTGCTTTTGATTCTTCCCCAAATATAACCTGTTTTCTTGCTGCAGCATAATCAAATGGCTTCAGTTGCAGGCCTGTTGGATCTTGAGATGTCCGCATCTTTTCATTCGTTCTACTCTGATTCTTTGACTGGAAGCACTTTTGGAAGCTTGTAGACAGATCAGAGAGGGACCGATGCTCGCCCTCCTCGTCCTCGTCTGTTTCGGACACAGACCCCACTGATTTGCCATTTGTGTGAGCATCTTTGGTTTCTGAATCAACATTCTCTTGTATCTCTCCATCTGAATTGTTACCCAGCTCTATTATATCTTCTAAACTGGAGCTGGCAGCTGTAACAGCAGAAGTTTCTACAGGATGCGAACCTTTTGCAATCGGAATGGGCTCTTCTTCAGCAGGTTTTGCTGGTTCATTTCTGCCCAAAAATGAATGGAACGGAAGGCTTACGGAAGATCTGATCATATCCAACTTGATTGCTTCTTTGTCCTATGCATTGATGTTAAAAATAAATAAATAAATAATTTCAAGGCTGATAAGCAACATCATAAGGTTTTTACCCAACACAAAAGGCAGTTCAGGTGAATTCTGATCAGAATCAACCTACTCGCTACTCAACATGAATTAACAGTTGTTATAACTTGTGACCAATATTACTGTACAGCAGAAAGGATTACACATATACGGAAAGGCCAACAAGGAGATGTCCATGTCATAGAACTAGATTCAGAGATAAACAACAAAATCCAATAAAATAAATGCCAAAAAAAGGCCCTGAAACAATCCAGGGAGAGAGAGAGAGAGAGAGATGATGCAGAGGGAAGAACACTGGCCTCCACTGCTATATTTCTTGTTTACATTCTAGCAGTAATTTTGATTACATTTCGCACTAATACCAGCACTAGCCAATAGGCAGACCACTCGAGTGAAGGATATGTGTTGCATAATCTTACATAGTTGTCTACACTGTCAAAGAAAGTAAAAGCAGCACCAAAAATTCCACAAGTTGAGAATTCAAACCTTTTTGTCAACGTCAAACCTTCTCTTCCCCACTGAATTTCCCAGAAGTGCTCCAAAAGCACCAGCTGGCTTCTTTGAAACTTGAATGGTTGCTCCAGTAACCTGCTCAACAACAATAATCATTTCAGAACACATAACTCTCCAAGAAGAATAGATAATATACAAAGGAGCAAAATTAACAACCGCGGCTGAAGGAAAGCTGCCCGCAGATGTAATTGTATAACTATTGGATCCAACACCATTATGTTCAAATTTAGAGGCATCTCCTTGATCATCTCTGGCAAGTCCTGCTTTTGAAGGCTCCTTTTTGAGCTGCAGAGAAGCTGTTTGGAGGGCATCCTTGCTGCCATCCATTATATTGCCATCACAAATGGGTTCATTTCCAGTATCTGCAACTTCCAGATTAGTCTCCATGTCCATATCATCACCAATTTCTGTATTTTCCTGTGGAGCCTTCATGATGACGAGGGGGAAAAAAAAGGATTATCCACAAACACAATGCTCTGACCATATTCAAAAAAATCAACTACCAATAAATCTAAAAGTCCAATTACTGGACAGATTATTTTAAAGACTAGCCAAACAGAATAGTTGAACATTTCAGACTGGCTTAATCCATCCTAAATCCCAGACAGTTCAAAACATGATTCCAGCCTAATTATTGCCAAGTATACTTGTAAACCTTGAGGTATGAATGATCCCACTCCATCATATGCATAGACATAAATTTGGGCCAGAATACTAGCAGTATACTTAAGGTCAAACCAAAAATAAAAAAACAAAAACTCAGTTTGATTTCAGAGCCATGCTCAACGCTTCATGAAATAGTTGTGATACCTAATATGATGTACGTTGGCAACCTAGCCAGATAAAAAACCATCAAACTTGCGCAAGAAAATCTTACTGTTTCCATGCGTGCTTCCTTTAAAAGTTTAGCAGCAGCTTCAAACTCAGCAGCATTTTGCATAGCATGCCTAACAACGTTAATGACCGAAGCAAGGTTTCGCTCAATATATGGGTGCTTTGTCTTCAAGACTCGACGTAACTTCTGAGTTGTAACAGGCATCTGTTTTGCTTTAACCATGTTCAAACAAAGGAATTCTTAAAAGCAGTAAACCATAACCTTGTAGCAAAAACAGAATACAACGCTGAGCAGGTTCCTACCGATTTCAAGAAGAGTTTTGTTTGGCAATATAAAGCCTGTACTTTCATCTTCTGTACGGGCAATTACATCTCTCCACTCAAAGAGTCCCTACAACTCATTAGGTAGCTCGTGTAAGGAGATGGAAGCAAAAGAAGAAATGACTTCTTAACACAGTTGATTCATCAAGTCTACTCATCAATTAGGTACGCAGATTTAACAAGAAAAAAGGAGCTCCATAACAAATTGGTTAAGTGAGGACTGGAAGACAGCACAGCCTAAATCTTAAAGAACATTTATCTGTGAAGCAGATTGAACATTTTCCACTGGTTTTCCAACATGTTTAATTATATTAACAGCCAAAGAAAAGAAAACATGTGAGATTATTAAAGGAGGGTAACAATAACTTACTGCAACAATGGCAAGCTGCTGAGCATTTAAACCAGCACTCTGCAACCTATATCAAGATGGCATGAATCATTAATTTCTGATAAACACATGAAGACACAGCCATATGTCAAAAAAAATTAAAAACCTATCTGCCTATAATGCATATACATGTGGGATAAAGCAAACGAATAAAAACTAGCAGGGGGCATATTCGCTAAACAGAAATTTAATAAGGACATTCTTTATGAATAATGCACATGAACTGAATGTTGCGAGTACAAAGGAAGATATTGAAAATACATAACTACACAACATACATGTATAGGAAAGGAAGTTCACTATCAAGCAAGAAAAGCAAAAGGGACAAAAATAGAAAACAATTGAGACAAAAACACCTCCCATATAAAATAGTATGAACCATCTTAAAGCAAAAGTTCAGCAATATACCCATATATGTGCATATATGAACTCTCCGTCAAAAGCTCCTTCTCATACAATTGCATGCATATGTCATAACTGCGCTTGTAGACCTGTCAGAAACAATGTGCTCAAAACACTGTACTACAGCTAACTAAAAGCATATTATTTGTCTATGCTATGGAAAATCATCAAGTCCCAGCTTCAGCTCCAAAAAAGAGCATGAAATAAATGCAAATTAAAAGTTTAAAATTAACAAGATATTCGAAAATCCATTTCCTGCAATTTCTCAACACAAATCCTAATGCTAGTGACAAAATTAATTATATGAAAACTAAATCCAAAGTAATTATATGAAAACAAAATTCAAAGCAAGTCTTATTGATCCAGATTAAAGGTCCAATTCCAAAACATGTGAGTTGGAATAAGTTTATAAAGCCAACAGACCAAAATACTCCAAACCAGTTTGCACTTGTCAATTTTAGTCAAAACCTTTTATTTAGTAACTCAACCTATCAAATTGCCGACAATTTCAGCAATTAAATACCAAATGACAATGACTTAAGTTTGGTCAGTCGGTCAATTGCACTTGCATAAACTACAATATAATAGCTCAGCTGGCACTTGAACAACCAACTTAAGATCCTGCATTTAGATGTAGGAATGTTACAGTAAATAAAAAAGTTTATCTAAATTAAAAAAGTTTATCTAAATCATACCTCCACTAGAGGACTATCAGAACTTTCGGTTTCATTAGGCAATGAGAGCAGTCTAGCTCTCATCAGGTCATAGATATACAACAGATAGTGGGTATCTTCACGGGCATATCTGTGATCAGAAAGCAAGTAATTCATCAGATGATGTTAAAGTAATGACCACTTCCATTGATGTATAATTATGAACAGCAAAGAAAAGTTTTGTGGCCAAAATAGGTCTCTGTTTGTTTTGTGAAAAACATTTTCTACTGACAATATGCTGCATTTTCCACTGTTTGAAATGTCCAGGAAAATTCGTCTATGCCAATGGGAAAACTAGGCCATTTCAAGGAAAAAATGACTTAATTTGTACAAACTTGATAAACTGAAAAAAACTTATAGGCTTATACAGCAACTTAGATATAGTCAATTACTATATCAATTCTGGTGCTAGTCACCAGTGACAGTCAACATACATCATATAAAAGAATCAGTTTGCTCTGTCTTGTGTAATTTTCTTTTATTTAATGATAAATGTTCTAAAAAAGGTCAATTTTCTTAAAGAAAAGGTTTGATAAGGTTAAAAACTATAATGGTCTTTTTCATGGAAAGAAAAATGATGTTTTCCAAGTGATTCTGTGTATACTAAACAATAAAAAAATGTAATTTTTCCCAAAAATTGTTTTTTCCAGAAATTTTTTATGACATATAACTCCTAAAACAATCTTAGTCAATAAAATATGTTCTCCAAGGTTAATCAATAATGCCAGTCATAACTTTGCCTTTATAAGTGAAATCATATAGACATCGCATTTAAGAGCTTGAGATGTTGGAATGTTGTTCCACAAGAAACATTTATAACTATATTCATGAAACTCATTCAAACTGGACTGCTTAAAGAGAAATATTGAATTTTTAAAACATAACAGATCCATAAACAATGAAATTTCCTATAATATCCATGACAAATAGACCTGAGAGAAACTTTTTTTTGGGGTATCAGAGAGAAACTTCTTTTGAGGTTTTCTTTCTCATTTTCTATGTAATAACAGATGAAACCAACCAATCATATTTTTTAAAAATGTTTAATTTAATTTTTTTTTAGATCCACCAACTTCTGGCCAACCAAAAGCAAAAATCTGACACTCTCTTTCCAAATTGGCCATCAAAATTCTTCTTGAATCCAATAGCTTGATTGTCCGTAAATACAGTCACGAACAAAGAGAGAAGTTAAGGAATCAAATGCAAATATTTCTAAGTAGAAATTTACCTAAGCATCTCAACAGTAAGAGGGCGTAATCTCCAATCTGCATTCTGGTATCTGCACATAATGAACAGGTCAACTTTACAAGAAACAGGAAAAAGAGTTTTGCATGCATATATAAGACATTGATATGCTCACGGAGATATATTTATCACATATCGAATGATTACATGAGGACCTACTCTTTGTTAGCAGTAACTCCACAGAAGTGGTGCAAAAGGTACTCCAAACTGTTTCTTTCCAACTTCAGTACTCTTGAGGCCTGATAATATTATGGAAAAAACAAGAAAAGGTAAATACCACATAAGATTTTTTTGCCAAAATTTTTTTACTGACATGAGTGATCCAAAATACCCAACATATTAAATTGAAATTTATGATCCAAAAGGATACAACATACTTCCTTTAACTAAACATAAACAAAGTCTGGACTACTTATTCTTGTAGCTAATTATAGAGTGTGTTTAGGAAAATGAAAAAAATGCATTGCAAAGGAAAATTGTATTGTGATATTCGTGTCTTCAGGGAATCAAATAACCACAATATACTGAACCAAACATTATGCAGATGCATACATCAGATTCCCTTACATACAATATGCCTAAATAAACACAAAACTGATTAACTGAATAACAAATTTTAATAGAATCACACTATTAGAAGTAGCAATAGTGTCAAAGTAAAGGACCTGTCCAGTGTCAAAAAGATTGCAAACATATATGCCAAAATCCCGTTGAAGCCATATAATATCTCTATCTGCTCCATGCAGGACCTAATTAAATTAAAATCCATCACAAATAGGAAGAGAAGAAATCTGTCACAAAATATTTAAAAAAGGAATGCAGATTCTTAAGAGACAAACCTTTCTCTTGGTAGGATCCTTGAAAACTTCCCTAAGGTATGGGCCAACATGTATCCGAAGTTTCAAGGTGTCAATAATGTAATCCTCAGTTCTCGTAGAAATTTGCATCAAACAAGTTAATCCTTGGAAAGAGCGATACTGATTATGTTCCAGATCAACCTAGACATCAAAACATGAGAAGTAATGTCAACAATCTAATGCCATCTAATGAGTGCCAAACAAAGGTAGAAGAGGGGTCATCATCCAAGCAACCCATAAAGCAATTTATTCATTTATTAAATTGGTCCAGCCTCCTAGAGATACAAGCTATTATTGTAAAGGAGAAAAAAAAAAAAAGAAACAACAACAACAATGATGATGATGGTGGCACCAACCAAGACAAATAAAACAAGTGGAAATTTTTATGAAAGGAAAAATTGCACACTTCCACTCAATAATTCAGCTAAAAATGATGTGTAAACATAACATGGACATAAAAAGCTAAGTCAAGAAAAAAAATGCAGAGCGTATGTAACCAAGTGATTGTGTATAATAAATGATGAAATGTCATTCATAAATCTTAATGCACATAGTTTGGCTGTTTATTAGTTGAACTGATTAAGACAATAATGTCATATTTACCGCAAATTCATTCACACTGCGCAATGTAGCTGCCAGCTCCTTTAAATCTTTGACTTCTTTCACAAGCTTGAATGGGGTGCTCTCATATGGGGATGGTGGTACAGGTTCAGCATTCCCAGTACTTGCATCCACAAAATCCAAAACAGAAAGCTTTTCCTGAACACATCAAAGAACAATGATAGGACAATATAAGCATCTTTTCCCATCCTTAATGACCACACCGATAGATACACAGAGTGAGACAACCATATAAATTTGCAAAAGTCCTCCATGAAATTATAGAAATTCAAATAAAATTTGTGTATAAAACCCAGCAGCATGCTACATCTTTGACATATAATAAAAATGATAAAACAGTACATAATAATACATCAATAAGTAGCTTATGCCCAGAAAAACTCATAGGTTAAATTTTAATTGCTAGTTGATGAATGGTGAGACTCAGGTGAAATCAATTTAGATTTGAGAACTACATGCTTCCAATATACTGTAGGTAACTAAGCAGCTTAGCAATCTACTGGATGATACCGAGCTGGTGATAATCTCTGTAAAAGAACAAGCATATATGGATGAAAAGGTATCTACAAAGTATTAAAAAGAAGGGTTGTTTGTCCACATGAAACTGTCCAGAAGACAATTTTTGCACCTGAAATTCTTTAGCAAGAGAGAAGACCCTTCCTCTCTCACAGATGCCCCCTTGATTCTTTCCTTCCATAAAAATCAAGCTAATGTCATATGAAAATATCATTCTCAAAATCTAACATTTGAGATATCAATACTGCAGGAGGCGAAGAAGAGGCAGAAATGACACAACATGCTGGTAGCTGTAAAAAACACCCAACTGCAAGTCCATGATAAAGTTTGCTTCCTCTCTCTCTCTCTCTCACTCACACACACACAAATAATACTTGTTAAAATAAGAAAAAACCAGATAAAATAAAAATTCAAGAGATTTTCCAAGGTCTTGATGATTGGATTCATAATCTCCAAGTTTCTACCATCAATCACATAGCATAACTATAAAGTTCAAAACAAACAACGTATTTGACCAGAATCCAACATATTGTATTGTTAAACCCTCAAGATCCACTTCTGATATTTTCCAATATCTTTCACACCTTGATGATTACCGCAAAACTCACCCTGAACTGCTAAATCATCATTCTGCTTCTTAAGTCATTCAATAAACCAATAGATCCTAACTAGTCCACAGAACACAATTTCATTCACAACCTCAAGAGAAACAATAATGCGAAAAATTAATAAAATGACCCGCAGAACAAGAAAAGATGGATAAAGCAAAGGAGGACAAATGAACCTCAGAGCCATCCTAAATTCTAAAGCAAAGCTGAAATACGTAAACCAAACACACTACTCCATCATTTCAATGAACCCAATTAACTCTATTCAAGAAAATCAATAAAAAGAAAAACAATAACAAATGCCACAAATAACTAACCAGTGGATGAATAAACCGCAATCCATCATCACTCCTCTGCAACCAAACATGCTCAAAACGCTGGTTAGAATTATTAACCAATATATTATATTCCTCCTGAGGCTTCTTTATAGTGGGAATATGAAAAGGAATCTTCGCTTTAACTCCTTTAGCCTTCAAATCAGCCACCTTCACAGCCGACTCACTCACTGAGCCACCACCGGGAGTCCCACTCCCTGAATTCACTAACCCTTTCTTTTTCTTCCCATAAACCACTTGATACCCACTCTCAGAATTCTCATTCTCCGTTCCCAAGACTCCACCTTTTTCCTCTTCTTTCTTCCGAACACTCTTAAATTCATCGATAGACGCATCGAAACGTTCCAACATCTCATCATTCACATTAACAAGCCAATCATAAGTATCATCAACGTCAAAATCAACAGGAAAGTTGAAGTTTTTATTAGAGGAACCGATTGATTCAAGCAAAGATTGTGACTTCGCGGAAATTTGTTGTATGGGGAGCTTGAATTCATTAAAATTGTAGTAAAAGTGAAAATCTTTGTTTGAAGGGATGGTGCGAGAGGAGCTTGAAAGATTCGACAGTGAAGATGATAAAGAAGCTGTTGCCGCGGCGGATATGGATTTTGATTGGGTCTGTGTTGCTTGATCAAAGTTCATGGCGCCCTTTTTCATAGTTTCTCTGTGAAAGAGAAGCTTTGTTAGGGTTAGGGTTTTAGAAAGACGCCATTTTTTTTACAGTGGTGGAGGTATAGAAGCAGAGTTTGGGTTTGTAAAAGGCAGGCAATGGTGTGAAAAAGAAAGGAGAGTTGAGTGGATATTTGTCACGTGGACATATTTAAGGTGTTTTGGCATGTATGAGACTAAAATGAGAATTTTGATAAATTATACATAATTTTATTTCCTTTAAATATTTTTTTCTTTTAAAATTTAAGTTCAAATTAATTCAAAATATAACTTTTAACACAAGCCAGCGTCCAGCGATATTGAAACGAGAAAAATAAAATGACTCAAATTCAAATTTTTCATATACCATTAAAAGCTCTTTAATCACAATTTAAAAATATTATTTAAAATTAAAATTCTGAGCTATTGGTGCTGTAATTGAAGGTTTTAATTATTGTAATTGAAGTTTATGTTTTATACAAATAGTGTTAAATTTTTGTTTTTATTTATTTAAATCAGAAACTAATCAAATTTATAATAATTTGTGCATTTTAAATAATTTTTTTGATATATGTAGAAATTTAAATTTAAAATTTCTTCCATTTTTACTAATTAATTACTATTTCAAGATTTTAAGATATATATGAAAATAGTAATATATCTTTATATTTTAAATTATAATTGTAGCATCATATTCTATATTAAAAATTGATAAAAAATTTCTTAAACTTTACATTTATTTTTTAGTTTCCAAATAAAATGATTTGTGTAAATAAAAATATAAAATTTTATAAAATATATATATTAATTAATAAATTGAAATCATATGCTCTATAAGGGATTGGAGAATAATGGAATGCACACATTAATTATGAACTCCCATTAATATGATTCATATGGTAATGTCTTCTCCAAACATAACAATTGCAATGTAATTACTAAAACCTTCACGAAATTTAAGTTTCATTGTCCTAATAAAACGAAATTCAAGTCTTCACATTTCCTGAACGTTTCAAGTTACGAGGCATAAGAATTAAGTGCTCACATTTTTCTGGTTTTGTTTTTCTAAAGGATAAATTTAAAGGAATAGAAATTCTCAAAAAAAAAATTAAGGGAATAGAAACTATCCAAAATATTTTGAATAAAAATATTAAATACGAGTATTTAAATTGATTAATATAGTATATAATTAAAAAGATAATAAATTAATGGATATAATTAAAAGGGATCAAATGAATGATAGTCAACCAACAATGAGTAATATTAAATGGTACAATTTGTGCCAGCACAAATAGATATTTATTTATATTTTTGGAAATAATATAATATTTTTGATATAGCAAAAGTTTACTAAGTGACAATTATACGCTCATTTATATTTTAAAATTTTTAGAATATTAATCATAGTTAGATATGAAAAATAAATCTTGAAAATGTAAAATCTTAGAATGATTGACTTATAACAAAGATTTTTTATACGATTTTTACATTTTTGAGTGTAAATCATTTGTTGTTATGTTAAAATTGTTCAATTATTCTAAATTAGTATTTTGTGAATCTTGTATAATCTACTCTTCTTCATCTTGAAAAGTTTAATTTTCATCGTTATCTAATTCTTGATTTATTATGCTGTCATTTTTTGTTATATTAAATATTTATTCCACAAATTCATCTATTTATAGATTATTTGCTCTGTTTCCATTCTCCATAACATTAGAGCATAAAGCACGGTTTCAAAAAAAAAAATTTAGTGGAATTGTTAGAATATAAAATACTGAGTATAAAATTTGGAAAAATTTTATATAAAAAGATTGATTGTCTTTAATTAACTTCATCAGATGCCGCTCTCTTAAATTTAATTTGTGCCGAGTAAGAAGAAGTACATTTATTCTTATTGCTTATTCATTGTAGTACCAGAAATATATTTATTCCTATTGTTTATTGTTTATTCATTATGGTATCAAATTTTCCCTGTTTGAAATTTAATTTGCACCTACAGCAGGAAGAAACATTTTAAAAATATCTATTTCTATTGGTTATTGCTTATTTTAAGAAATACCATCAACGTGTCCCTTATTGCTTTAACAATAATAGTTATTTCTATTTTATTTAAGTGGTATTATTTTATATTTTATTTATGGTAATACATAATAAAAAAATTAATAAAATTGTAGATAAAATTAAGGAAATAAAAATATGTCACTAAAACTCTCAAATATTTTTTTTAAACTTTTTGATCTAAAATATTAAAGAATATATAAGTAATTATATTATTAAAAAAAGGAAGAGAGAAAAATATAATTATTACCTTTGTTTAGTATAACTCACTTGTTTTAGCAAGCATGTGATTGTCACCCTCCCAAGTTTTAGATTAATGGTTCAATTTAATTACAATCTTTATGGGCTAAATAGTAAAAACAAGTTTGGAGATAACTGCACCTTAAGATTTCATTTGTTTTCTTTCAAATACAGTCACTGTTCATAGTCTTTTTTATTGTTACAGCCACTGTGTTTGAATAGTTTTTTTACCATTTTAACCGGAAAAATCATTCAAATACTAAATTTTTACCTTTGTATATAAATGAACCCGATATGAGTAAAAAACTCAAATTTGTGTGCGTATTATCTTTTTTATTTATATGTTGACAATATTATGGTTATATATTAGTGATATTTTGATTTTTCTGGATCAAAATCTATCATGAACTTAAGAGATCCATACGATTAGAAAGAGGAAGCTGCCATCTCTCAAGCCAAGGAGCAGCCGGATTCATATGAACATGTGGTTAAACTTGAAGATGTTCCCAGACTTTAAAAGCTCCACTTCTATCAAAGTAAAAGGTGGCTCTCGGAGAAATTTGAAAAAGTCATTCTCCCTTTGGAGTATCTCCTCATAGCCATCTCCTCCAAGCTAACAAATAAAAAGATCATGAAGTATTATATGAAAGATCTTGCTCGATCATTACTAGAAACAACACCTTTGTATTGTTGGTTACAGGTTAGTCAGGGTTTATAACTTCTATCTATATAGGTTTAGTCCTCTGTAGTAGTAATACTAGTGATTGCTTTGTAGGCTTATATGCCTTAGTTGTTTCTGTGTCTTTGTCATTCCATTGTTGGTCAAAAAAAAAAAAAAAAAAGTTAAGGGTGAAATGTCACTTTAGCCTATTACTTTTTAGGATAAATCTATTATGAAGCTAATAAATTTTGACACTTTATTTTATTGAGTCCCTTAATTTTTATTGTGTTTCATTAAGCTCTCAATCTTTTATTTTTACATATATTAAGGATAAATTAGACTGAAATAACGGAATTGTGAAATAAATTCTATTTATTCTAGTAAAATTGTGATGTCGGTAGTAAATTTTAATTGTGAATGTGTCTTTAGAATTACCAATTGAAGCATATAACTTTCATGAACATTTTTCCTTACACATTGTTCTCACATTTTTTCTTTCATTTTTCACAAAACGTATCTCTAAACCTTTCATAACAACATATTTAGCAACAACGAACCTGAATTGTTGCATAAATTTATTACTGCTATCTAATTTGTCCTTAATCTATATGAAAATAAAAGATTGAGAGATTAAAAAAATATAATAAAAGTTAAGAGGTTTAATAGAATAAAGTGTTAAAGTTTAGGCACCTCATAATGAATTTATCTTACTTTTCACATGTAATAGGTACTTAAATCAAATGAAAATACCATTTGCAAAAAAAAAAAAAAAAAAAATACCAAGTCCGTCATTAATTGATTCTATAATTATAAAGGCAATGAAGGATATATAAGTAAATGAATGTGAGAATTATAAATAAGAGAGAAAAAATAACTTATTTAAAAAATTTACTACTATCAAAGACATTGAGTCAATGTAGTGCATCAATTTTTTTTAGTGATGATATTCTCAATGGGCCGCAATGGAGTGACCTGTGTTATTTTATAAAATTTGTTGGATGAAATTGGCCTCTATAATTAGTGAGCAATATCTTTTGTATTAATTTTTTGGTATAAACAGCCTCTCTCCTCCTTTTTTTATTTGCCGCTTTTGAAGCGAGCCTGCACCAAATTTTTTTTTTTTTTGCCTACTTTTAAAGGTATTAAAAAAAAATTAAGAAAAGTAGATTAATTGTCCTTAAAATTTAATGTAAAATATTCTAAATATCTTTTTATAGTAATTTTTTTATAAATTTTATTCCTTTACCATCATCCTTTCTTAAATATGTATGGAATAAAAATAATATTTATATATATAATAATACACAACATCGAAAACAAATTTATTTGAAATATAATTTTAAAAATATCAATTGAAAAATATGTACTTGGTGCAAATGAAAATTTGTAAAATTCTTTTAAAAATCCCTTTAGCATCACCTTAATTTTTACATGTGTTTAGTACAAATGAAAATTTTGTAAATTTTATTTTCAGTTTTACTTTTTTAAATTTGTGAAAAAATCTAAAACGGTTATTAAAATTTTCAAATAAATTCATTTTATAAAATATTTATTTAAATAAAATACACTTTATTAATAATTTTTTTAAAATAAATTATATTTAAAATTAAAATAAATTTTTTTATAAAAACCATAAAAAAATATAACAAAAAATATTCATCATAAGTAGTTTTTCCTGCTCTTTTAAGTGATGTGAAAAATGTTCAGAATATAAGCTACTTGTGGGTAGAGTTTACAAGTTGAGCTTAGTTATCCAAGTATTTGTACTTTAATATTTTGTAATTTTGTACAACTTATCTTTGAAGTAAGACATAATAATACTTTTAGCTGAAGCGATATAATATACCGAAGGGCGCTTACTGATCGCCTGTGGTTTGACGAAAATTGACCCCAAAGCTTCAGCCCTTCAGAGGATCCGTACTCCTAAAAGCAAGCAAAGCATAAAAAAAAAAAAAAAAGTACACGCATGACGCATCTTCACCTTCTCTCTCAGTAGGGTTTTTCCTCTACATATCGCGTCATCTCAAACAAACGACATCCCGTTTCTACCATCACCATCGTCATCATCATCAATCTGTCACCTTCACAAGAACACATGAGGTAAATCTTTAATCTTTAGTCTTTAATCTTTCATCATCTTTTTTGTGCACTGTTTTTTTTTTCTTTTGTCTTGATTTATCTCTGAAACAGGGTCTTTTTTTTTTCCCTATTTTTGTTTGTTGTTTGTGTGTACAGTCGCCACCCAGAAGTTCTTTGGGCACAGAGATCTGATAAAGTATATCTGACAATCGCCTTACCAGACGCCAAAAACATATCTGTAAAATGCGAGGCAGAAGGGTTGTTTAGTTTCTCTGCAGTTGGGATTCAAGGCGAATCTTTTGATCTCACTTTGCAACTCTATGGACCCATTATTCCCGAGGTCGGAACCCGCTTAAAGTTTAAATCTTTTTAACATGAAATTGTGAAAAGTTGTAATTTTTCTCGAGATATGCTTATGATTTTGTGTTTTGATTTTATTCAGCGGTGCAATACTAATGTTGGGTTAAGGAATATAATATGTTCGGTTCAGAAGCAGGATAAGGGTTGGTGGAAAAGATTATTGAAGACTGAAGAGAAGCCTGCACCTTATATCAAGGTTGATTGGAATAAATGGTGTGATGAAGATGATGAAGAGTCTACTTGTAAGTGCTTTTTCTTGTTACTGATTTAACGATTCAATTTACTTCGAATTGTCTTGTTTTAATTGTACTTCCAGTTGAGTTGCTTACTGTGGTTGCTGTCTTCCATTTGTTTTTTGGTTTTATGCTTAATCCTTAGATTCTGTGAAATGATGGTTTGGTGCATTTTTTTCTTATAGCATGCTTTCCTGAAAAGGATACTATGGTAGTAAACATTAATTACTCGCTGCTTTTCAATCAAATTAGCTCCATGTAATGACATGATCATGCATTCTGATCTGTGGTATCCTGTGCTGCGAAGGCTATAGTTGCTGTATGATAGTGGTTGTAAATAGTTCAAGAAATTTAATTATTTAATATACTAGAAATGCAAACTTTTAGATTTTGCAGCCTTGATCTAACTGGACCTGGTTGAATACTTGTTGCGTTTTGCAGCTGATTTGGCTTCCGATGATGAAAATGATGCGGTAATTTGTTTTGTTCTTTTGATTATTTTAATAGATGTTTGCATTTTACTCGCTCTTAGTGCTTCCCTAACTATGTACTTCCTTTTTGCAGTACAAAGAAGACGCGGAAGGCAGTGAGGATGATGGAATGCTTTGTGAGTAATATATATATTTTGTTGTTAGTAATGAATCTTTCGTGGATGAAGTACATGCTTCGTGCCGAGATGTAAGTTACCTTTCAGCCAACATGGAAAACAGTTGACACCAATTTGGTTTCGGCTATTCCACTGTTGTGCATCTCGGTTCTTTTTGGTAATGGATCAGCCATTTAACCACTCAAATGAAATACGGAAAATCACGTCTTGTGTTCGTGTTTTGTGAACTTATGGCAATTTTCTTGAAAGATCTTGTTCTCTCATCTGATGGATTGATTCGATCATATCTAACATGCAGATCTTCCTGATCTCGAGAAGGCCAGGGGAAATTAATGAAGACAAGTTTTAACGAAGTTACAGAGGATTGCCGTTTCAAGATTGCAGAAATATGCTGATGATAGGTTTTTTTAGGGAAAATTTGGCGATATTTGCATCAGAACTTTGAATTAACGCTACTGCTGTAACTAGAACTTGTATATATACTACTAGACCTATGTTGTCCTCAAGTTAGACTAATTTGTCTGAAATTGTTCCATCTAGCAGTTGTTGAAAATCGTATTACGTTTTGCCAACATTGAGGAACTTGCGGTTTCAGATGGTAGCGTTCAATGCTTGATGGCACAAAATATCATGGCATTTAGCGGATTTCACCTAATGCTTGGTGGCACAAAACACCTAATGCTCCATGTTATCACTGCTCTTCTTTCAACTGATAGGGAACTTGATTTGGCTCATTCAATGGTTCAACGGCGCTGTATCTGATGCGCTAGCAGATTCTAAAATTCCTAAGAATCAAATCTCCACATAAGAAAGCTGGAATTTTTCTTGAACAAAATCAACAAAAGAATGGCCTCTGGTAATTTTCAATTGTTACTTGCAGAGGGTTAGAAGCATCCGAGGAAGGTTCTGGAAGTGTGAAGAGAGGAATGCTAAGTTGGAGGCACAGTCCATTGCTTTGATACCGCTCAGTTAAATTCTTAACAATTGTTGAACATACGTATTAAGATGAGAGAAACAAGGCAGATCGTAAAGATGAGGTAATTTGCATTAACAGCATTATAAGATCACAATCAGGTGCCGTTTTACGTAGTTCTGCACAGTATTCCAACGAAATCCAATTCGCTAACTCTAAAAGCTACAAGCAAAACAAACAAATAATTGAAAAGACACAGTACTTTGCAACATATTAACAACAAATAAAACTGCTTGTTACCGATAATCTATGTAGGGCCCTGAGGAGTCTTGTTTTCGACATGAACAGGGATGATCGGAATTGAATCCCACCATTCTTTCAGTCGTCTGTTTCCTTGTTCATTTGCCATGAACTTCCCTACCTTTGATGTCATGATGAAGCAATATAGTGTGGTTATCATGATGATGAACTTCAAGGGTATTGCTGCAAAGATGATTGCCAAAAGAATCATTGCCACCATTACAATGTCTGCATGCTGCAAATAAGGACAAGAACGGTAACGATTTTCGAAAACTTGTTGGTAAACCAAACACTACAATAAAACATCCACAAAAGAGAAGTCAAATAAAGGTATTTCATGGTAGACCCTTCTAACAATCATGTGCTAATGCTAGGATGACTAGCATATGACTCATTAGAAATAGGGAGAATTGCTATTTCCGCATGTGTTTTGGTCTTATACACTATTTCATCTCTGACATTTGAAAAAATATTTATTAATCCATGACATTTGCAACAGTTAACACTCATTAATCCCTCTGTCAAGGATGAAATAATACACGAATTGCATTTTCAAATGTCAGAGATGAAATAGTGTATCAGACCAAAACACATAGGGAAAATAGCAATTATCCCTTAGAAATAAGGTACAAATAGGCAATTATGTACTCTATTTTATTTTTGTATTGAATGTCCAGAAAATACTTCTTCTCCTGAACAATTTCTTGAAATTGCTTTTGCAACCTGAAGTACAGGAGGGTGAAATGAATACCTTGGGAGCTTTTGAGCATATAATGGATCGGATTTTCATGATTGTAATATTTGTTTCTTGCATCATCTCAATAAATTTTTTCAATCCAAACTGAGCTGCCACTATGCTTTCCACTGTAGTCTGTTGGTCCATATCTGCTGCAGGCACTACTATCTCATTACATTGGTCTTGAACTCTTTTTAGTCTTGTAAATAGCATCTTTGATACAGCCCATAACAGGAGCGCAGAAATAGCCTTGCCAACCCACTCCCTGTATTGCCAAGACATCGTTTACTAATCATGCCAATCTTTACAACATTATAGTTAAGTAAATGCTACCAAGGTTCCCTTTACAAGGCAAAAAAATGAAGTGCAAAAACAACTTACTTGTAAAATATCAGTAAAGATGCAACAACCACAGTAATGGTTTCTGCCGGTCTTTTCCATGAAATTATTGCTTGAAACCAAGGTACTATTCTTCCAAGCGGCTTTAGCAACTCCTACAATATCAAACCAAGCAACAAATATGAGGTTGTCATTTTCGCTGGAAAAAAAAAAAATTGTTTAGATGGAAATAAATAAAAAAGGCTAAATACTCATTTTCACCCTTGAACTTTACCCTTTTGATCTATTGTACCCCTCAACTTTCAAATTTCCCTATTGCACTTCTCAATTTCTATTTTGTGTCTATGTCACCCATGATTCGGAGCATTAGAGCTCGTGTACAGAACATATGCTGACGTATCAAATATCATGCCAACATAGACATATTTCAGTAGGCTGAATGCTCCTTTTTCACTCCTAAACTTTACCATTTTGGTCTATTACACCTCTAAACTTTCAAAATTATCTATTGCACATCTCAACTTTTATTTTGTGCCTGTATTACCCATGGTGCTACAGTTACAGACGCGTCTGAATTTGTTTGATTTCAATTGCTTATCCACGTGGGCAATGCATGTGTTTAATAGAAAATTAAAATGTTAAATCATGGGTGATATAGGCACAAAATAGAAGTTGAGATGTGCAATAGGCAAATTTGAAAATTGAGGGGTGTAATAGGTCAAAAGAGTAAAGTTCAGGGGTGAAAAGGAGCATTCGGCCAATAAAAAAATAAGATACTTGCATATTCTAACTACAAAGTTCAACATGTTTCAGCAACAGACCATAAGAACTGCAGCACTTTCCCCAATCCCTTCCTCTTTCAACCCCTCAGTGGTAGCTTTGGCGCTCTCAATTTCCCTTGCTTCCTCTCTAGATTGATTAACAGCAGTCTCCAATGAATGAATGCTATCCTGATCACTTGTGCACTCCTTGCCTACTTCTTGAGCTTCCACACCCAAGACCACTGATTGAGGCATGTTCAAACTCCTAAGAACTGAGCTAGCACTGCATGGATGTCCACTATAAATGTTCTTAAGGCTCTCATAGAGCCCTTCTAGTACATAGTCTCCTTTAGGTACCTCATCGAACAAAGCAAAAATCAAGAATTTTGTGGGAGCAGGGGGTGAAATTCTAAGCATTTCTCGTGCCGCATGGAGCCTTACAATTGCCAATATTGTTCTGGCATGCATTTCCCACGATTGCATTGGACATTCCACCTTATACTTCGACAGGAACTTGTGCATTAGCATAATTTCCTTGAGGAGTGCAAGCCAGTGATCGCGTCTAGTGGAGCTAGTCAACTCAGGAAACTCCAACACGACTCCTTCTGATCTAGAAAAATGGAGAGATGCCATTTTACATTAACAGCAAAATGACGGAGCATCTATGAGATTAATCTAAGCACTTTGATGTACATTGTCAAGATGATGATGATGATAAATTAATATAATGGTTTTGCTTGTGCACGACTTTCTTACAGTTCAGGTGACTCATAGATTACAGCCTTGTCAAAGAGTGGAGCACCCCATGGACCTGTAGCAGTTGGCTTCACAGTGTGTTCAGTATCTTTTGACAGGTCAATTTTTAGTGCATCATCATATCCTACAGCTCTTGAAGCCTCGAAGTAAAGAGAGTAATTGGTTAGTGTAAGCCTACCTGAAAAAAAGTTCAAAAGAGCCACCATAAGTCAAAAAATGGATGAAAATGTGGCTTCAGACATTGTCAACAGAGGAAACAAATTAAGTACCAGGCCAACTTGTTCCTTTAATATGGCGCACTACTCTCTGTGAGCTTGCAGTGCCCTCGACATGTAATATAAATTCATCATCGGCAAGCTCCACACCCTTCGGCTCTTCTTGCTTTTGCAGGTGCTTTATACATCTATAAATCAAGGAGTTGACAAGAAGGGCAATAAATTGAAAATAAGGCACATATAAACTTCAAGAGTACAATTTGCAATAGTATCAAGTAACTTGAACAAATTAAAGTTGTTACTTGTGAATTTCTTTGAAGAACTTGTCATAAGCTGGGAAGAAAAGGCGGTTGCCCGTAGGTGCTGTAAGAGTTTCAAATGTAAATCTTCCATTAGCAACATCTGCAGCCAATGGAACCAATGATCCCATCCAAACAAATGCATCTTCTCCAACACTTGGCTTATCATTGACCTACCAACATACATAACACAACGAATCATATACCATGTTGGCAATATAAACAATTAACACAAACAGACTACGCTAGTTTTATATCCACCATAATGAGCAAAAAAGAACTTACAAGAAGTGGCATGATATCTGTATAAAAAAGAGGGATGTCATCTTGGTCTTGGTCCTGAGCAACTTTCGCAGGTATCAGCCTATCTTCTCTGCTCTTTCCCTCATACTCCTGCAAGCACACATTAGCAATGTCAGGAGTGTTCATGTGGGGCTGGTTTGATTCCAAAGCCCATTACTACAATCCAAAAATACGTTTAAAATAGAAGAAATTAGTACGTGATACCACACGAGACTCTTCATCCTGGGAGCTAGGCATCTCCCATGAAAGCATTGCATCAAAAGTGAATCGGCTAAAACTCCCATCACTAATCTTTTCTTCAATATATTTACATTCTTCTTGAATTGCTTTTGAGCTACAAAATTCCACCAATTTCTTTGAGTACCCGCTTATTTCAGGCTTCCAATATGCTTCAAACTCCTCCACCAATTTCTCCACAGAAGTATTCAACTTTCTAACAAAAAAATAATAATCATCAACCCGATTAGCAAATCCAAATGTTACTAATATCAAAACATTAATGAACAAGAAAGAAATAGAGAGTAACATATTACAAAGCAGAATTGTCGACAACAGCGATAGCAATGGATGACAGATGCTTCATTGTTGGGGTTGTTTGCAAAGGTAGAGAGCCTTCTTTTTCTTCAGATGGGGAAGAGGCGAAAAATCCATAAACAGAAGGGTCCGTTTAATAGGGAGTGAGATTGCAACTGTCGAGTTCTCTTGATGCCACGTTAGGATGGCCATGCAGATACTCGGTACCTACTTGCCTGGTCATGCGCCAATGTCACCTTTGCTAGCTCTTTGTACAACACTCGGTTGGTTCTCATCTTAAAAGTTTGGCCCTTTTTTGTTTTTATGACATTTTGAGGTCAGGCGATATTACTTTGGGGAGTGTGATCAGATCATAAAATCCCAATTTTAAATTTGTTTTATCAAAATTTTGATGAGAATGTAAGCTATAATAATATTATTAGCGCCATAAACGTATCAAGCTATTTGCAAGCAATTTGATATTCGACTCGATAAAAATTTATTCGAATTTATATATTAAAATTCATTTAATAAACGACCGAGATTCAAATTATATAAAATTCGACTCATGAAACTTGTGAGCTAGCTTAATGTTTAATAATTTGATTTTAAATATAAAATATATAAATTTTTATTGTAAAAAATATTTTAAAAATATACTATTTGAAAAATTATGATTATTACTTAATATATTATAATTTATTAGTAAGTAATTTATTTAAAATTTTTTAATGTGTAATTTTAATTTAAAGTTTGTATTTTTAAGAGAAAATTTTAGACTCTTTTAAACTCGTAAACACTAAGTAACAAAAAAAGTTCTACTTGAGCTCAAAATCAACTCAAAGTTAGTTAAAACTCGGCTCAATTATACTCTTATACATTATTAGGCGACAACGCCAGCTACCATTACAAATGATATGATACGAGGAAAGACAACAATTTATAGTATCTTTTGTGACATTATGTAATAGTTACAAATAAGTTAGGAGAGAGTACCAATACCATCGTTCCATATATAAGTTGTCAGTAATTAGCGACAATATATACTCCGCTACAAATGATACGACATAATGAAGAGCAGTCACAATCAACCAGCTAGGAAGAAAAGTCCACAGACAACGAATAAAAAGTCGTTGTAGTATATTTGCGACATCATCCAGTTGTTGCAAATAAGTTAGGCGACGATACCTAGATTATTAGCGACGCAATTTTTTGTTCTATATACTGGTCGTCGCTAAAGTGCCAAACATCAACCAGCGGGGAAGAAAAGTCCATAGACAACGAATAAAAAGTCGTTGTAGTACATTTGCGACATCATCTAGTTGTTGCAAATAAGTTAGGCGACGATACCTAGATTATTAGCGACGGAATTTCTTGTTCTATATACTGTTCGTCGCTAAAGTGCCAAACATAGTTTTGCAACGACAGAAATACGCCACAAAATTTAGTACGCCACAAGACGGTCAAGATTAAAAAAGATCGAAGTCTGGCTGAAGTAATTGTTTTAATCGCATGTGGATTCACTCGTGCACTCAACTCAAAAGAGTGACCGACGGAGTTATAAACTGAAAAAGAATCATCTGCTTCCCCTCTCCATTTCTCTATACATCAAGAAAAAAAAAATCCAAATTGCAATAATCTTTGGTCGCAAATTCACCGTAAATCAAATGATGAAGCATCCCAGTTTCCCCTCAATTGTTCGCCTCAACATCGGTCAGCTTCTTGTCTCTGTCTTTTGTCTGTAATTTTTTTTTTCATATATAAATACAAGCAATTTTTGATTTAATAAAAAGCCCTGATTTCTATTGTTTTGTTACACTGATTAATCTCTGGAGTTTCATTTGATCTCTTTCTATGCGTATTGAACTGAATTGTTACTCTTTTGTTCTATTTCACTAACTAGCTAGTTGTTTATGTTAATGATCATTACAACTGATTTATAGTCACTGAAAGAAATATGTACTCTTGTGATTTGCATTGATAGGAGGGAAGAAGTTTTGCACCACTGTTGATACTCTGACGCAGCGTGAGCCTGATTCGATGCTTGCTGCCATGTTCAGTGGCCGGCATACAGTGTGTGAGGACCCTGAGAAGGTATAATTTGCTTCAGTTTTTGTTGATTGCAATTCAGGAAATTGTTATCTTTACTGGGTGGCAATCTATATTTTTTTAGAAGTATAAAGATGCAATCTTTTTTAATGTGCTTATTTGTTATATAGTTTTATTGAGGTAAAAGGGGAAATGTGATTTCCATTTGCATCCATTTGGACTGAAAAAATGTATTGGTGGATTTGGAATGAAAAGAAAGCTTGCAAAATCGTGTCCCTGTTGGGATTTCCTTATCATGTAATGGAAGTAAATTCCACTAGTTTTGTTCTTCTCACATACCTCTCCATGTTTTCTATTTCCATTGTATAAAAATGAAGTAAGCCCAAACTGCGCTGATGAAAATTTTACATTGGAGAGGGTGTCAAGTGATGAATTGTGAATTTTGATTATATTGAGTTGTTGCAGGGATATGTCTTCGTTGATAGGGATGGGAAACACTTCAGACATATTCTGAATTGGTTGAGGGATGGTGTGGTTCCGACACTTACAGATGCTGAATATTCAGAACTTATACGGGAGGCCGAATACTATCAGCTACTTGTATGTGGTTTTATTTTCTTTTCTTTTTGGTGCTTTGGATGTATTGACGCCTTTTTTAAATAATCTTCCATGGACTTGGCTATTTGCAATGCAATCTTTCTCAAAAGTTAATATGGTTGTTTTCGTGTCAGGGACTCATTGAGGGAATAAATTCAGTTTTGTATAAGAGGAAGGAAGTTGATGAGCTAGATACTGAATTGACAAGGACAGATATCATCAAATGTATACAATCTGATAAAGTTCGATTTCGAGGGGTCAATCTTTCCGGTCTTGATCTTTCTAAACTGGTAATTTTTTTAAAACACCAGTGCTTGCAATCTTTTATAAATTTTGTTATGCAAACTCTCCCAAATATGTTCTTGATGGATGTCATTTTGGTGATATAAGCACATACATACACGCACACTTTTTTCCTGCTGAAAATGGATCATGAAGAAAGCTCTTCTTATGTCAGTAGATGGCAGTGACTGCGTGCTATTTGCTTGACACTTGAACTGCTTCGATCCACTTTTACAGAGCAGAAAGAGTACAGAATGCTAGTTTTTTCATATTTTTGTATATTTCCTTTATTATAATTATAATGAATTTTCTCTGGTGTGTGGTATGCTGACATGCAGGATCTTTCATTTGTTGACTTCAGTTATGCATGTCTCAAAAATGTGTTCTTCTCTCGTGCCAATCTTCAGTGTGCAAAATTTCGGGTGCGTTTAACATAACTACATGTGATGACTAGTACATGTTTATTAATTGTTTTTGCATTGTTCTTGGACTTCCTTATCGTTTCTGTTACACTTCCTTTACCCAATAACATATATCTTGGTTTCTTTCACTCAACGTGTTAGAGAAGCAAAGAAGACAATTAAATCTTTCACTTAATGTCCATTTACAAAGTTACTCACTCTAAAACATAAAAACTTTTAAAATGTTATACTGAAGTTGTGGTAAAAATGGGGTGAGGGGGAAACAGTGCTCTCACTTCTTCATTCTGGATTCACATTCATTATAGGAAAAGATGAAATCACGATGGTAACACACGGTAACAATATTGTGATGACTGCTCTTCCCATGAGCAAATTTTAATATAAGAAAAAAATGATATGCTTATTCTTAAAGAAACTTGATACTTTATGATATATTGAAGTTGGTCTTATTGCCTCCTTATCAATGATAGAGAGCAATTGCATGGGGTCTCATTCTCCATTTAATTTGTTTAACAATTCGTATTCAAACCTTCACTATGTACACTGCAGGATGTGGATGCTGTGGGTTCCATATTTCATAATGCAACTTTGCGAGAGTAAGACACTTAACTGAAATTGGGTGTCCTTTATTTAAAATTAGTATGGAATGCTTTCTTGATTATCATTTCATGCCTAGGGAAGATGTGAATTTACTGGTGCAAATCTTCGTGGAGCTTTATTAGCTGGTGCTAATCTTAAGAGTGCAAACTTGCAAGGTAACATTTCTCTGCTCTATCAATGATCTCTTAAATAGTATTTTAGAATCCTTTGTATCATGCCTTGACTAGTTCCCCTACTGAAGAATTACTTTGCCTGCTGCATCTTTGCTTGTAATGTTGGCTCATAATTCCTGGAGACTTTCTGATATTTCATGTTGACACTATTATATTACTATTAATGGCTTATATACTTGCACATAGAATCATATGATTGCTTTCCTGTCAATTAGTTGAAAAAAGTTGAAGACTTCTCTTGTCCATAAGATGAAATGACAAATAGTACAGATAGTCCATCATAAACTGATGTTTGGGAAAACCAGCAATAAGAATGTTTATTTTTAAGAATAAATGGAAAGAGCCTGTTGTCACTAAAGAATGACCTGAATCAAAGGCTCCCCTTCTTGGCAAAAATAATGCTATCTCAAACAAGCTGTAAGTTTTATGATTATCCATTAAATTCGCCAATCACCACTTTATATAGGTCTTGCCCCTTTTACTTTTGTCAACGTAATAACAGCTTAGAAGGGTAATATGAGGCTATAGGGCCTTCTGAACTTCGTTTAAACGTTGTTATATTGCAGATGCCTGTCTGGTAGATTGCAGTTTCTGTGGTGCAGATCTGCGCTCTGCACACTTACAGGTTATGGATCTTTAAAGCATATAATATATAGTATTCCTCTGAAACATGATCTATACACAAGAATTATTTTGTTTGTTATCCTTTTAATTTGGAGTTTATTCTGATATTCTAATCTGTTTAGTCACTTGCTATCAGACTGCTGACCTTACCAATGCCAACCTGGAAGGAGCTAATCTAGAAGGCGCCAATCTAAAGGTAAAATCTTGATTGTGTGAAAACAGTTCATACTTATATGAAAGCTTACACTTGTGAGGAGGAATCAGCGGAGGACAGCAACTAGCCTTCCCCTTGTTTAGTCAGTTATTATCGGAGGCGGAACTTGAAGAAGAGGGGGTGGGGGAGCAGCAGTGGCCTTTGCGCCCCTCCCCCACCCCCCCAAGCAGTCAAATACTAGGGAAATGGACGTTCTCCTATATGTAATTTTTTAATTTGAAAATAAAATTTGTAACTTTGCTCCACCAACTTAAAATTCTGGTTCCGCCACTTGTTATGATGCATTAGAAATTTAGAGTAAAGAAAGAGCAGTGCAAAATGGGTGTGTGGTTAAAACTAGATTAGTACAGTTTCATAAACTGATAATACTGCTTGCATCTGAGATGAATCAAAACAAGTATGTTTTTTTGGCTTTTGAGTAAGGCAGTCAATGGATGCTATAGAATGAAAAATGAATTTATTAATAGATTCTTCTCTACCTTCAGATTCAAGTTTCTCTAGTAATCTATGTAGCCTTTATGGTTCTTATTGAATCTGTGTCTTTCAGGGTGCAAAGCTGAATAATGCTAATCTGAAGGGTGCAAACCTTCAACGAGCTTACCTGCGGCATGTCAATCTTCAGAACACTGTAAGTATATCTGATCGGATTTTTTGATTGTTATTGGATTTGATATTTGGTAGGAAGTATAATCGACTATGTATGATCCTTGTCTTAGATATTAAATGCATAATCTGATTTCGTTGACTAATCTTATCTTATATTGACTCAGCATTTGGAAGATGCAAAGCTTGATGGTGCCAATCTGCTTGGAGCAATACGCTGAGATCGGCACATAGCTGGAATATCCCAAGAATTGGTGAAGAAATATAAATTATTTGTGAGTAAAACATTATTTTATGTCCATCTCTCCATTCCTCTGCTGGAAGTAGATACTTTATTATGAAACCGGTGCAAAATTGTGGATGGTTTGACTGAATGGTGCAAAGCCAAAAGACTTGTTAACATGTTGATTGTACGTGAGTGTTGAATACAAGGCCAAATAATTTGCAAAGTTACCTCTGACCATTACTGTAATTTATGAGGGTTTAGAGATAGGTCTTGAGTCTTCACTTCTCGCATGTTCTTGTATCAGCTTTAATTCTTTTCTGGCCTTCATGTCTTCATGCTGCAACGGTTCGAATGACGGTGTCCATCTGCTATGAGTTACTGGGCTGGACCCGGAAACATAATTTAGTCGACATGCTTGTTGCAGTACTCGAGCATCTTCTGTCGTGTGGGTCATATCATAATCGGATGATTTAAAGTATTTTGATTTGCAAAATTTTCAAAAATTACTTGTCCGTCCGGGTGTATTGCATTTGATGATTAGATATATCAATAATTAATTCAATAGGTGCGATACGACAAATGACAAATGTAATAAATTTCTGTTAATAATGGGTGAAAAGTCCATGATTTTAAAAAGTTTTGGTCATCTCTTGCTTGGAAAACTTGTATTTTACATTGTTGTGCTGTAGATGCTGCACATCCAAAATTACTTTTGTGGTGTTGTTATCAAATTGACAAGAGTTGGATGAGAAAATTGTGATTAAAAGTAGAAGGCATCTGTTTTGCATATGAGAGTGATGATGAAGATGTTGATGTTAAAAATCTAAATCTAACCTAATCTAATACACTAATTAAAACCATTCAAAAATTAAAAAATATATATATATATACGTGGCAACACAAGGAGATTTAGCAGCAGCATCTGAATTCTTGCCGGCAGCAGGGTAGCACTCCCTCTTTTTGTCGGCAAAGCTACTGGATTGCATCCACGTTTCAGTCAATAAGTGAAAAGATGAATGAAGAAAAGAAGCAGGATTCTTTTTTTTTTTTGGAAAAGGATCAACAAATTTTTAACTGACACGAGGATGCAATCCCATTTTATTGGTTTTTCAGTTTAATCAAAGCGTTGCTCATTCCAATTTGGCTGTTAAATTTAATTTAATTTCATGGTTTTAAAAATAACAAAATTATCTTTAAAAAAAATAACAAAATTAAATCATAATTCACTGTCTAATTTGACTTCATTCGAGTGAACTGAATCTGTTTAAAAGGTGTAACCATATCAATCTATTATAGTAATAGAAATTTTTTGGAATTTTTTAGAGAAATATATCAAAAAAATATTTTTCAAAAAAATACTGTTAACTAAAATTATTTTGGCAAAAGTACAAAAAGCCTTTCAACTTATATGAAAAAGAGCAGATAACATCTTAAAGTTAGTGTTAACTCATTAAAATCTTTAAATTTTTAAAAATAACTTAAATAAGCCCTTTTTTAATAGTGACTTAACGGAAGTTAAGTTTTAATTTAAAAAAATATTTAATCTCTTATTTTAATATAATTAAACCCTAAATATTTTTAAAATTCCAAATATTCATTTTTAATTAATATTTTTATCATAAAATTTATTTTAAATTGTAAAATTATTTTTAAAAGTTTAATTATTTTTTAAAAAGTGTTTTATACATAAAAATAATTTATTTTAAATGCTCTATTATAAATTTTAATAAATTCTACACTTTATTGGCCAAATAAAATTATTAAACTTTATTTGGCTGATAAAATTTTATTTAAAAAAACTATTAAGTTTTAGTTGATTGGAAAAATTAATAAATTATTTTTAACCAATAAAATTTTATTAAGAAAATATAATAAATTTTAACTGGGTAGTAAAATCTAATTAGAAAATTATTAAATTTCATTGACCAATAAAAATATTTAGAAAAATTATTAAATTTTATTTGGCCAATAAAATTTAAATATATCATAAAAAATTATTATAGAGCATTTTTTAAGACTAAAATATTTTGATTCATATAATAATGTTTACAAGAATCAAAATTTTTACACTATAAGATCAATTTTTGAAAAAATATATACTCTAAAATAATTCAGATCAATAATTTTTTTTGCAATAATTTTTACACTATGAAATGAATTTGGCAAATAATTTTATGCTTTAAATTATTTTTTTTTAAAATAAGTCATATATGCTTTAAAATAAATAAATTTTTAAAAGATAATTTTGGACTCCAAAATAAATTCTAAAATAAAATATTAATTAATAAAAACAAATGAATATTTTGAATTTTAAAATGTTTTTCTTGCTTTTACAAGTGCTTTATACATTTACAATACAAGGAATCAACAAGAAAGGACAATAAATTGAAAATAAAGCATATACATACTTCAAGAGCACAATTTGCAATTGTAGCAACTTGAACAAATTAAAGTTCTTATGAATTTCTTTGAAGAACTTATCATAAGCTGGGAAGAAAAGGCGGTTGCCTGTAGGTGTTGTAAGAGTTTCAAATGTAAATCTTCCGTTAGCAACATCTGCAGCCAATGGAAGCATTGATCCCATTCAAACAAATGCATCTTCTCTAACACTTGGCTCATCATGGACCTACCAACACACATAACACAACGAATCATAGACCATGTTGGCAATAAAAACAATTGAAACAGACTACGCTAATTTTATATATTTCATAATGAAAAAAAAAGAACTTACAAGAAGTGGCATGATATCTGTATAAAAAAGAGGGATGTCATCTTGCTCTTGGTCTTGAGCAACTTTTGCAGTTATCACCCTTTCTTATCTGCTCATTCCCTCATACTCGTGTCAAGCACACATTAGCAATGTCAGGAGTGTTCATGTGGGGCTGGTTTGATTCTAAAGCCCATTACTAAAATCCAAAAATACATTTAGGTCCCATTTGTTTTTGAAAATATTTTTTCAAGTAAATTTATTTTCCAAAACAACTATTTTTCAATATTTTGTTACAACACTAAAAAATAATAAATGAGAAGAGAAAATATTAAAAAGTAAAAGAGAATGCAATAAATGAGGACAGAAAATATTGAAAAAATTACTTCCATACTTAGAATGAAAAATTATTTTTTCTTATTTTGAAGTTATTTTTTTTGACAATAATTTATTTTTATTTAATTTATTTTTTTTATAATTCAAATATTAAAAAATAAAAAAATATTTTTCCGAAAGAATATTTTTCTTAAATAAACAGCCTTAAAATAGAAGAAATTAGTATGTGATACCATACAAGACTCTTCATCCTGGTAGCTAGGCATCTCCCATGCAAGCATTGCATCAAAAGTGAATCGGCTAAAACTCCCATCACTAATCCTTTCTTCAATATATTTGCATTCTTCTTGAATTACTTTTGAGCGGCAAAATTCCACCAATTTCTTTGAGTACCCGCTTATTTCAAGCTTCCAATATGCTTCAAACTCCTTCAATAGTTTCTCCACAGAAGTATTCAACTTTATAACAAAAAAATAATAATCATCAACCCGATTAGTAAATCCAAATGTTACAAATACCAAAACATTAATGAACAAGAAAAAAATAGAGAGTAACATATTACAAAGCAGAATTGTCAACAATAGCGATATCAATGGATGCCAGATGCTTCATTGTAAGGGTTGTCTGCAAAGGTACCTTCTTTTTCTTCAGATGGGGAAAAGAGCAAAAATCTAAAACAAGAAGGGTCCGTTTAATAGGGAGTGAGATTGCAAATTTGAGTTCTCTTGATGCCACATTAGGATGGCCATGCAAACACTTGTACCAACTTGCTTAATCATGCGCCAATGTCACCTTTGCTGACTCTTTGTACAACACTAGGTTTGTTCTCATCTTATAAGAATTTGGCCTTTTTTTGTTTTTATAACATTTTGAGGTCAAATAGGATTATTTTCGGGAGTGTGATCAAATAAAAAAATCTCAATTTAAATTTGTTTTATCAAAATTTTGATTAGAAATGTATAATAATAATAATAATAATAATAATATGCATTATGAAAGAGCTTAGAAGGAGGGCGAATAAGGCTATCGAATAAAAATTAAAACTTAAAATAAATAAACAAGAATTGAAAGAATGTTGAGAAGGAAGAATGAAGAACACAATAATTTAAGGAGTTCAGATACAACAACAATCTTACATCTCCACCTAACTTATCCCCAAGTTAGGATTTTTAATCACCTACAATCTTATTCACAAGATTGAGTATACATAAGAGTTTAAGGCTCACTCTTACAACCTTACAAACAAAAGTTTCAAGACTCACTCTAAAACCAATTCCCAAGTGTTTTAATGAATAAAACACTTAAACCAATTCCTTTAGAATAGAACCTCACTTCCCATTTTCTAAATCCCAGAAAATAGAAAAATAAGAATTTCTATTCTAACACTCACCAAATTCTCATAAGAGTTTATCAAATACAAGAAAGAATTAAAGAGAATTTTTTAGCTTAATTGAATGCTTTGAAGTATATAAAGAATAAACAAGTTTCTTAACCTCTAAATGATTTTCAGAGATAGTATTTATAATTGAGCAATTCAATTATAGCTGTTAGAAACAATAATTTCATTTCCAATAAATTCAAACTTCATTTGAATGAAATTTGGACTTTTGAGCTGTAACTTCTGTGGTCCCGGTTGGAATTTTATCAATCCCGATTGGGATATTAAAAAATATACCCGTTATATCTATTGAATATGAATCTTGCATTGGTCCCAGGCGGGACCAACATTCAGGATTTGTTCTGCCAAAATTGTCAAAATTGAACAAAACTTATCCCGGATGGTTTAATCTTGTCCCGATCGTGACCACCGAAGATGATCAAATAATCCTAAGCTTTCTTTATAGATATTTGTCTTAACTTTTCATATCACTTTGAATCACCTTAATTGGAATTCTGTAGCTTAAGATATTGTTGAAATACTAAGAACTACGCAACTTAAAATGAAAGGTGCATATGCTTATTTTAACTGAATATTTTCAAACCCAAATGAATTCAGATTTTGACAAGTAAGATCAATTTGGAAAGTTTATGATGTCTACTTTAAGAGTCAAGAAGATCACTTTCTCATTATAAGGCTTAAAGGATGTCAAAAGCCTTCTTGAGTCTTAGAGGTTGAATCAGCACACTCATCAATGTTGTACTTCATTTTGACTTCCAATTGAGTACTTGTAACGCCCACATAATACATTTTCATTTATTTGCATAACATGCATATCATATAGTCATGAAAAATAGATGTAATACGTGTGATATTAAGTCCATAATAAGAATTAGAAAGTTAAGGGCTTAAATTGGTTTTGTTGTTGTCATGACTATCATTATTATTATTATTATTATTATTAAAAAAAAAAAGAGTTTAGAAGTGTCTTTAAAGGAGGGAAGGATTATCTTCCTTCTCCTCCTCCTTCTTCTTCTTCATTATCATCACCTACATAAAAAAAAAAAAAAAAAAAGAGAGAGCTGAATTACCAAGTAAAAGTGAAGGTCTAGAATCATTTTCAGAGTCTAATCTTCATCTTCAAAGGCCATAGATGTTTATTTGGTAAGTAATTTTAATATTTTTGTTGAAATAAGTTAGGGTTTATAAAATACCAAAATTCGGGTTCTTAAGATCCAGTTTTTCAGTCTGATTGTCTTGATCATAACTTGAGTTAGGAAGCTTCAAATTTAGTTTTCTTTGATGATATAAAAATTTTGAGATTTCTACTACGAAACTTACAGAAATAAGGAAAACCCAGTTCTGCTATTTCAATGGTCTTTTGGAGCTGAAAATTTTATTGCTTATTTTCCAATGATAGTTTGAGTATGGTGGATTAATTCTAAGGGTTCTTCCTCTATACACCTTCAATGGAAGCAAAATTAATTTTAAATTATTCTAGACACATAGAGTTAATGATCTAGAAAGTTTCACTTTGAGATTAAGTGTATATAATTATTGGTGAATTTTTAAATTCACCCTATTAAATCTATTATAGTTGACAGTTTCTTATATTTAGATAATTTAGTGATATTATCATGCTAGATGAAGTTTTATTGTTTTTGGGTGTTTAAAAACAAGTGAATTATGATATTTTACAGCTAAACCAAATGGAAATGAGGCTGATCTACAATTAAATACAAACAAAGGAAAAGGAACAATAAAGGTAAGTGGATAACTTAATGTTCTATGTTAGATAACACAAATAAATAAATAAACAAATAATTATAATTTTATTTGTTAAACTGATTGGATAAGAGAAATATGTATATTCTAATTGGTAGATGCTAAATTTTGATTATTGTGATATTTGATTGTTGTGTTGATGGTTGTTGTTGTTGAGATGAGATGGCACATGTGAATGAATTTTGCTAAAATTCGAGTGCCCTGTTCAGTATAGAA
>CATIWM010054712.1:0-13410 GCA_949671775.1 Mallotus repandus
TGGGTGATTGAAAATCCTAACTTGGGGATAAGTTAGGTGGAGACGTAGGATTGTTGTTGAATCCGAACTCCTTAAATCATTGTGTTCTTCATTCTTCCTTCCCAACATTCTTTCTATTTTGTTTAAATTTCAATTACTATCGATTTAAATTTGATTGCCTTATTCACCCCCCCTCTAAGGCATTTTCAGTTTGTACTACCAAGAAATGAAAAGAAAGTTTGTAAATTGATCAGGTCCTTGTATCGATTAAAATAGGCTCCAAAATAGTGGCGTGAAAAATTTAATTCAGTAATTCTATCATACGGTCTTCATCATAATAATGCTGATAAGTGTTTTTATTCAAAATTCACTAAAGACTATAAAGTTATAATATGTCTTTACGTGGATGATATGTTAATTATCACTAATAAAATGCAAGGAATAAATGAAACTAAGAAGTATTTGACTTCTCAATTTAAAATGAAAGACTTAGGAGAAGTAGATATTATCTTAGGTATTAAAATAAAGAAACATAGCGTGGGTTATGCATTGTGTCAATCTCATTATATTGAGAAAATGCATCTTAAATTTTATCATTTAAGTATCAAAGAAGCAAGTACCCCATTTGATGTTTCATGCAAATTATCTAAAAATTCAAGAAGATCATTTAGTCAAATTGATTATGCGAGTGTGATAGGTAGCTTAATGTATGCTATACATTGTGCTAGGCTAGATATAGCCTTCACTGTTTGTAAACTTTCTAGATATACAAGTAATCCTGGTACAGATCATTGGAGAGTTATTAATAGGGTACTTGGTTATTTGAAAAGAACAAAATCTTTTGGCTTATTTTATAATAGTTTTCCAATAGTTCTTAAAGGTTATAATGATGCAAGTTGGATAACCAATTTAAGTGATAATAAGTCTACATTAGCCTGGATATTCACCTTAGGTGGGGGAGCCATTTCATAGGCTTTTAAGAAATAAACTTGCATAACTCATTCAACAATGGAGTCAGAATTTATTACATTAGCAGCTGCGGGTAAAGAAACCGAATGGCTAATGAATTTATTGTTGGATATAGAGTTATGGCCAAGACCAATGCCTACAATCTCTTTGAATTGTGATAGTCAGGCCACAATGTCAAGGGCATTTAGTAAAATATATAATGGGAAATCAAGGCATATTGGTTTAAGACATGAGTATATTAGACAACTAATTTCAGAAGGCATTATTACAGTTGTTTATGTCAAATCTAGTAATAATTTGGCAGATCCTTTTACTAAAGCACTCTCGAGGGATATGATATGGAATACTGCCAAAGGAATGGGTCTAAAGCCATTTTGATATGTCACCAGTAATAGGAACTATTGTTTATGCAATATTAAAGGTTTAACGGGTAATAACAAATTACTGATTAGTGACAGGATATAACTATTAAGAATATATATATATACAGGAGGATAAGCTTATGCTTTTAATGAAGTTGATGTTATTTAATTTGAACAAAGGATTTTAGTTTAAGACTAAAGGAACTTTACCTATATGAACAAAAGAAGTGTGCCGCTTCTAGCCAAAATGAGAATAATTTTTGTAAATGTTCATGAATGTAGGATGGCAACACAAGGCCATTAAATGGTGCTAGATTCACGGTGAACATTATTGAAACAAGGTAGTGCATGCGTATAGTAATTTCAATTCTAATATTAAGGAATCAAGGTTTAAAGTTTATTTACCTGAGATTTCATCAGAATTTTGAAATTATTACACTAAAAGAAGGTTTAATTCGAAAGACACCCTCTTCAAGTCATGCACCTACAAAATTGGTGATTTGTCTATAACATACCAACCTAAGTGGGGGATTGTTGGAGTATTAGCTTGTTATGTACGTGTGATTAATCTGATGGCTATAAATAAATTATTATTATTTTTTTAATTATTAATTGCAGTTAACAGTAGTTCTATTATTTAATAACTATTATTTCTAGCAGTTGTGTTGATTCACAATTGGCCTATATATATAGATTATCTATTAGCCATCCAGATTAATTATGTCTAGTTTCTTATTTAACAAAAACTCTCTGCTTTTACTCTACAAGCATTTCTTTCTTTCTTGTTTCAAAGTTTCTGTTCTTTGGGAGAGAAAAGGATTGTTGCCTTTTCTCTAGGGGCTTTGTTGTATCCTGGGGGGCCAAAAGGCCATTTTTCCCCCTAACATTTTGCCCTAATTGCACATCAAAATTGAATCTTTTTTTTAAGCCAAACTGGAACTCCAACTTTCATTCCATAAGCCAAAATGGACTCCACCGTGACTTCAAAAAAACACCCATTAAAAATGCCCACGTGGACAAAGTGGACCCCATAAGAAGCTTACCTTCTCGCTTACGTGGCCAACCTGTCAGCTCCAGCTTGGCAACAAGATTTAAAGAAATGAAATCCCCAAATCAAATTCATAATCCCTAATTTTTCCCCCAATATCCAATTCTCTGAATTATCTCATTACAAAAGCAAATCATCTTCCCAAAACAACAAAACAACGACATTGCAAACTGATTTTTTTGGAAAATTAAAGAAGAAAAGAGATGTTATCAATGTTGAGAGCATCTTCTTCAGGCCGTGGAAGACATGCACAATGATTAATGATGAGAAGATGTTTTTGTCATGATCGTTGTGTGCTGTTGATGTCGATGACAAAACGGAACCCTCACCGGAGGTTCTGTACATGCCCCAATTCTAGAGTAAATATAAGAAAAAATAATGGTTGTTAATTTGAAGCAAAGTTTTAATTAGAGATTAATATTCACAATGTTCTACCTCTCTTTCATAATGTGATATATTTCTAAGGAAATAAGGAAGGACTTGAACAAAATGGGTGTGATTATTTTGATTAGTATGATGGAGAAATGTGTGAAAGGGGTAAAGAAGTGATTAATGAATTGAAGGTGGAGAGGAAAGTTCTTTTGCAAGAAAATTATGCTTTGAAGTGAAGGTTAGAGGCAGTTTTCAATAGCGATATTTGGAATGAAGTTGATGGTATAATGAAAGAATTGAGGCAACTAAAAGAAACACCCAATAAAGGAACGACTCAAGAAGTTGATGCAAAGTTAGCAAGAGCTAGGAAGCTTTTGAAAATAACATTTGTTGCTCTATTTTGTTTATTGTAGTGTGTAGTCTATTATGTAAATGAATTAGAGTATGACTTATTTGTAAATGCACTGATGAAATATTTGGTAATGAAATAGCTTGGAAATTGAACATCTTATTTTTTTGGAAGCTGAAATGTGCATAAGAATTGTTGAATGGTCTGCTTTTCCTGTGTTACAGCACTTGAGATTTCATTAAGAAATCATTTGACGGTAACAAAAATTAAAATATCAAACGTAATTATAATATAAAGACTGGATTTTGTGATAAACATTACTGAATTTATAACATACAACCATTATCAAGTACCAATATATATAGACAAACACCTTAACACTTTAGCATCCAAAAAAAGAAAAATAGAAACATATGTCCTGATTTCATAAACAAAAAATATAAACTAACATCCACCACAGGCATGTAGTTCCTAAGGAACTTGATTCTCAAAATTTATAAAGAAGTTCCTTTGAGAACTAGATTGCTAAAGATCAGTTGGTTGCACCTGAAGAGCCTAGCCTGTCAGCAACTTGTTTCCTTCGCTGAGTATCTCCAATCCTTGTCTGAACTTGATTTTAAAGTTGTGATGAAGTGAGTGGCTGCCTTTTCCATTGTAGACCTGGTGGTTTATATGGCATGTCTTTTTGCAATAAAATTTCACTGGTTGTTCCTTTAAAAGTAATTTTCCTTAAACACTCTTAACTTGCCGACGCCTTTGATTGTTTGGCTGCTTTCCACACTTCCCTTTCATTTGGTATGGGGAACCTTATCTGTGGGTTAGTCTTAATAGTTGGTTCAGTGTAATTATCACCTTGAGAAACTTGTCTCTCAGTCCTCAAACTTGGCTGCAAATAAGTTATGAATTTAGATTTAACAAATTGACATAATTTAAACAATGGCAGACATAATTGAAACCATAATCCATGTAAAAAAATCACTGACATTGTAAATAAAATTCCCTGTTTCATCATCAAAGAATAATCCATGACCAACATTTTCCTTTCTTGTTCCCTCCCAACATCTCTTTCCAGTTGAAACCACCTTGGCTTTGCCTTTCTTCTACCAAAACACATCATTGAAACATTAACATATTCCTCACTTTCCATAACCAATAGATCCCCATATGTAAAATATAAATAAAATTATGTTTGGCAATCATACCTTAGCTAAACTTACAGACTGCCAACTTGAAGTGGTTGTCCCATGTTCAGTACTACCAGAATGGTTTCCCTAAACATCCACAATTCAACCTTAGCAATTAAATTTTATAAGAAGTGATAAAATTCCATATGTAAGTAAAGAATTAAATATAAAAATCAATTATGCAAACCTGATGCATTTGAAGTGAGCAACTCTTTTTATTATGTCCTTCCATATGACAATTTTCATATGTTTGCTTAGTGCCAGTTCTTGACAGCTTCCCAAATAAACTTCTAGACTTTTGGATTTTCTCATTTAGTGCTTTGACCCTTTTTGTTTTGGGTCTGCCAGACATACATTTGACAGGGGATGGCTCTATTTCTTAAAATCAATCACATCTCATAAACTTCCAACTCGGTATAGGTTGCATGGCATGTTGGTATGAGGCAATGTAGGCAGACTTATGACACCAATGTGCAATCTGACTTAGGGGATCGATATTGGCATAATCGAGAGCACGAATAGCATGAGAGCATGGGATTCCTGTTACATCCCATGCTCTACATGTGCATGTCTTTTTATCCAAAAATACAGAGTGCCTATCCCCTCCATCACTTATCTCATACCTATTATCCCCATTAAATATAACCTCACAGTCCATTACTTCTTCCTTATTCTGTTGTAACTTGTCCATGCAGGTTAGGCTCCATTTAGTTGGCTATTTCTCAATTATGACCTTATTTTTTGCTAACCTAATCATGGTTGCCTCTCTAATTTCATCTAGCATGCTCACAATTAGTTTAAATCGTGCATCTAAGATTGTAGAATTAAATGTTTCGCATAAATTATTGTCAACCATATTAGACTTACATAAATTAGAGAAATATGCTCGACACCAGTTCTTGGGGCAGTTTTCATCAAGTCTTCAGCTGCTTTTGGGCTAACTTCACCCAACTTCTTGAGATTGTCTTCAAATTCCTCTTCATAGGTGGACCAAGCACAAATCCAAAATTTCTTTTCAGCTCACCATGACCCCATCGCAGTGACTAGTTAAAGAAAATGTGACTAGCACACCATCGATGCTCAGCATTCGGAAACACTTCTGAAACAGCCCAGATAAGACCCTACATTCAGAGCAGAAATTAAAGTAAGTACTTAACACAAAAATAGACATAAAAAATACAAATAGCTTTAATATTAAAGTCAAAATACCTTCCGCATATCTGATATCAAAGTCAGATTACCACCATCCCCTAACTCAAGTTCAAGAGCAAGCCATTCAAGAAACCATTTCCAGTTGATTTTATTCTCCTTATCAATGACATCCCTTGCGATAGGAAAAATTTGTTCCATGGCATCCTTACCTATAGCTGCAAACACTTGGCCTTTTATAATCCCTTTTAAAAAAAATTCGTCTAGCCCTATTAAAAGCCTACAACCAGCTCTCCAATCATAGTTCAGAGCATTGTAGCATATGAACATTCTTTTAAAAACACATCTTCCATTTCGTAGTTCATCTTTACACAATTCCACTTGAGCTTTACTACCCGAGTTCGATTTCTTCACAGCATATGCATAAGCTCCTAAAAAACCAAACTCTTTGACATAACTACCTTTCAACTTAGTTCTTATCATCTTCCTAGCACTCCTCATTTTTAAAGATTTCATATTCAACTGTAATTCCTTTTTTGCATCATCTATCAGATCCTTAATCGTTGTCTTGGGTTTTCTTTGTACATTTTCCTTGAAATAAGTAGCTAAAAATGTAGCAGTGGCCCTTGAATTTAAGAATATTCTGTAGCATGTATGTTCAGGTTGAAGTGTTTTAACGCACACGCCACCCTTATTCCCATCCTTAGACACAAGCATAACAAAAGGGCAGTTAGGTTGCTTGCACTTTGCCCGAATCCTATACTTTTCATTAGGCTTCAACCTCAAGTCATGTCCTTTTGCTACACTATATTTAGCTATAGCATCGTGAACTTCTTTTCCATCTGCAAATGTCATACCCAAAACAAAATGTGGATTGTCATCATCCACATCATACCTGACCTTTTTTGGTGCATTTCAAATGAAGTTCAATGTCAGCTTCATTATTCTGCTCTTGCTCACTTTCTTCATTGTCTTCTTCCTCACTTTCTTCACTGTCATCAGAATCATCATTGTCTTTACCACTCTCACTTCCAGAGGAAATCCCACTTGCAGAGTTATCCTCACTTGCACTATCCTTTCTTTTGCTTCATAGATGGGCAGACCTGATGTTGCATCATTTGCTTCATCCAATGCCCCATCATTTGCATCATAAACATGAATGTCGATATCATTCAATCCACCATCAGTTCTGCCTCCATCTGTCCTGCATCCTTCAACATCTTTTTCACCCAACACTTAAGTTAACAACGGATCAGAGTCCTTAAAAACTTGATTAACCCAAATATCAAACATGGATTGGGTATTAGTATATGTCATATAAATATGATTTTCATTGGCTCCCATAGAGCTCTGTTGTGTACCAACATTGCTTCTCAGACTTGGAACCCCTCTATCTTCATTTGCACTCTCATACGCAATATACATATGAACCTGTGCAACACCAGCTTGTAAAATGCACTCAGCTAAACATTTTATGTCATCGTCATTTATCAAACTATAAAGTCCATGACCTAAAGTTGTCCCAGGTCTCAGCATATAGAGTTTTTATCCCACTTCTACACCTAACTTTGTCCTGTATTTCTTTATAATATGAGTGACTGATAGCATGTCTATGTCCAACTCATTTATAACCACAACCTCTCCCCCGACATATGACAAAGCAGGCATGTGTTCCCAAGTACCCCCATAATGTAAAACCAAATCTATTTTGTCCATGCTATATGCCAAAGTGAAAATAAGAAAACAATAAACACAGAGTCATAGACCACTTAACTTCAAAAATAACCTATATAGTTTACTATAAACAACAATTTATCACTGCTACCAATAATTTTCCCATTTTATTATAATCAAGCGCATTAAAAATCTAAAGATAAAAGAAATCAAGACTTTATATACCTTTCTTGAAGAATCCAAAAAATATGTGTACTTTGTCTTTACCTTATCAATGCTCTTTCAATAACCAAAAAGAATGTCACTTTCTGCAGCCAAGAAGAATCCAACGAACATGTGCTCCTTCAAGGGTTTGTGCTTACAATACAGGTGGTTGATGTGGGCTAAATGAATGAGACAAGAGTAAAGTGTGTAGGCCATTCACCTTTTCCCCTTTTATTTATTTATTTATTTGTTGTAGCTCAACAAAACCTTAGGATTTTGGAGGCAATTTTGTTGCCACTCTTCATTTTTTTGTCTTTTTGCCACGTTGGATGCACTTTAGCAAGTTGGAGCTAATGGGTTGGCCACGTAAGCGAGAATGTAAGCTTCTTATGGGGTCCACTTTAACCACGTGGGCATTTTTAATAGCTATTTTTTTTAAGTCACGGTGGGATCCATTTTGGGTTACGGAATGAAAGTTGGAGTTCCAGTTTGGCTCAAAAAAAATATTCAGTTCTGATGTGCAATTAGGGCAAAATGTTAGGGGGCAAAATGGCCCTTTGGCCTATCCTTGGGTAATTTGCCATAAATACCATCAACAACAAACTAGTGGGGGCAAATATTACCTTAAAGAAAGTGTTATACACACCTCAAAGCCATCAAAATTATGTTCTTGTTTGTTTTCTGAGTTATAATTTCTAACAATAATACATGTAACTATATCATTACTAGAAACTAAAATGGTTGTCTTAGATATGACTTATGAGTACGTGACTTGGGCCTTATTCCCAATTCAAAATTAATAGTTGTTTTTTTTTGGTATAATTATTGTATTGGAAAAATTGTATTTTTGGTGTTTTGATTTTTTAATTTTTGATATTTTGGTGTTTTGATTTTTTAATTTTTGATATTTTGGTGTCTCAATTTTTTCTTTTTTGTAATTAAGTTGCTGAACTTTAAAAATTATTATCAATATAGGGCAAATTGTCATTGCTGGAATACTGACTAGATTATTTTGGAACTCACTTTGTGCTTCATCATTATCTATATCAATTATTAACAATAAAAAATGAAATAAAAGACATGTATTCCCCTCTGAACCCTAGTTGATCTCATATACTGATAACAAAAAAAAAAGAACAAAGAAGAAGAGGAAAAAAGAACCAAGAAGAAGAGAAACCACCAAAAAATCAACAAAATAATGGATGTAAAATGTACCAGTGCTAGAGCTGGAGCTGAAGGAGCAGCAGAAGAGAAGAAAAGTAAGACATATATTCATATGTTTACTTTTTGAAAATTTAAAACAAACACTTAATTCAGTAACTAATTAATTCTAAGTTAATTAATTATTTTGCATTTTGAAATTTTTTATCTATTTTTTGTTTATATACCATTATTATTTTTTTTAATTTTACGTTTAATATTAAATAATTACGTAATTTTTGATATTTTTATTTAATATAAAAATAAAACAATTAAGTCTAAGAAATATAAAGCTTTTATATTTTCATATGTTTACTTTTTGACATTAATAATATTTTTTATTGACATAGTGAACGACCTATAAAATCATCAAGAATATGGTGAAATTATTATTTTTATAACAAAAAAAATTATATGATAGTGCATTAATTTAAATTTATTGAATATTTGATAAATAAAAATAAATACATTATAATAAAATATATGGAAATAAATTAATATTATTTTGCATTGTGGAACATGACCTGCACTTGCTTATTCAGAATACATATAATTAATTAATTAGGGGTAGAAAATTGATTAATTAAGGGAAGTTATGACAAAGGTGGAGAAGGAACTTTGAAAAAAAAAAAGGTAATGAAAAGAATCAAACGCGAATATAATTAATTTGACTAATCACTTATTACTGCTAATCAAATCAGTTTACACGTACATAACCTTAAAGAAAATAATAGAATACTACAGTATACACATGGTGCACAATAATACATGTAACTATATCATTATTAGATACTAAACCCTTATTTGGATTAATTATATTTTAAATGAATTTATTTTAAATTCATTTAATTTATTTTATTTTAAATTTATTTGAATTAAATATATTTTATTAATAAAAATAATTTAATATTAAGTAATATTATAAAATTAAAAAGTTAGAATTAAAAATAAATTTTATAAATTTTTTATTTAAATTAAATATAGTTGCTTGAATTTGTAAATAAATTTTATAATGTAGAATTACTTTCAAATATACTCTAAAATAGTTGTCTTAAATATGGGTTATGAGTATGTGACTAGGGCCATGTAATTAATAGTTGTTTTTTGGTATAATTATTGTATTTGGGACATCTCTTCTAATAATATGGCCAGTCCTCATTTTGGATTGATAGTTCTTTTTCTATAGGGAAATTTTAGGGTGATTTTCATTTTGATTTATTTTATTTTTATTTTTATTATCATTAGCTGAAAGTGTATTGAATCATCCAATGATAATTATTAATAAAGTAAAGTTTATTTTATGAAAAATAAAGCTCTTTCTATATTTATAAATATATAAATTTTTATAATTTTTTTGAAAGATGAAAAATATTTTTAAATTATACAATAAATTTTTTAATTATTGAAAAAAAGTATAAATTTTTAATTAAAATATTACATAATTTTTATATGAAATATTATACCATTTTACTTTTTTGAATTTAAAATAAATAATTTTGATAATAGATCTAAACCACAAATCTTCGGAACCTTCTTATTTCTCAATTTCAATAAGATTATTAAGGTGATAAGAATCTCCTAATGATTAATTTAATATTGTACATATTAAAACTTAAATTCAAAATATAGTTTAAACAAAAATAATTTATATGATGTCATCATGACACCATATTACACAATTCTAACCATTAAATTTTAAGTATTTTAATCTCCATCCTTTATTATATGACCTATTACCTATTGAGAAGATTTAAATATTTACATAAGATAATAATATATATATCTTTTTAAAATAAAATATTTATCTCTCGTATCATTATTATTATTTAAAAAAATTATAAAAAATGACCTGTTTAACTAGGGTTATTTCTTTTGTAATCAATCCTTTTTTTACTTTTTTGGAACCAGTTTTTCTATTTTCTCTTTTGGCCTGTGTTTTTTTTTATCTTTCAAAAATGATATGTCCCACGTTTTCCCGTGTTTTCTTAATTTTTTTGTTTTTTTGATGCACCTGCTGCACCGACTCTTCTTCACTACATGAAACTCAATCAAAACTCCACTCACTCTCTTTTACTCTCACACCTCGCTCCGATCCAACTTGCTCTTCTCTTGCTCTTCCTCTACTCGGAGATCATCGCTGCTTCCTCTTTTTGCTCCAAGAATGGCGATTCCTCCAAAGCTTCTTTCGTCTTTGTCTACTGCTACTGCTGCTATTGCCGGTGGCAGTGGCGGTGGTGGCGCCAATGAAGAAGATCTCGCTGCTAAATTCTGGATCAAGTTCGGTCGTGAATTTATTTTTGCTATGTATACTCGTTTCGTCATCTGTTTAGCGGCTGGTAACCTCAAGATTGAGTCCTTTAGGCATTATATTTCTCAGGATTCTCACTTCCTTAAATCCTTCGCTCACGCGTTAGTTCTTTTCTTCTTCCTTCATTTCTAATTGTTTTCTTTTGCTTATTCATTGTATCTTTTCTTCTATTTGTTCTGAAATTATTGTTTGATTGATTTTTTTTGTTCATGATTAACGTTATTACTGCGATTTTAAATTTATTATTGAAGATGAACTGCTAGAATTTTTTTCAAATACTGATTCGATTTCTTTTAGCAAGTCCTGATTCTGTGATTTTCACGCTCGAGTCTAATTTTAGCCTCTTCTCTTCTGCTTCTGCTGCAAGAGATTCGCGATAATGAGCAACAGAAGCAAAAGAGTTGCGATCAACGTTAGCTGAGCCGGATCTAAAAGAGGTGCAAGAGGAGAAGAGATGATAAAGGAGGATGAGCTGGATCTAGAAGACCAGTCATGCTCTAAAAGTAGGCGAAGAGAAGGAGATTGGGAAATAAGGATTGAAGAAGAAGCTTGTTAAAGAAGGTGAAGGATGGGAAACTCCTGAAAACGGCAATGAAGTTGAAGGTAAAACGAAACTGCTCTTTGCGCTTTACACTGTATGCTACACTTTGTTTTTGAAAAATTTAATCATGAGTTCAATCTGATCTTTATGATATTGTTTTTTTTTTTAATTATTACAGTTCATTATATGGGGACATTGTTGGATGGGACTCAGTTTGAATTTAGTCGTGATAGAGGGACTCCTTTCAAGTTCACTTTCGGCCAAGGTAATCTAATTTGAAAAAGAAAGAATCATTATTTACTGCAGATTTTGAGCGTATTATGTTGAAAAATTAAGCTAATTACTAGTGTGCATTATTATATTCTGGAAATTAAACTTTTTCTGAAAGAATTTATTTATGCATTGTATTGAAACATAAGCTTGTTGGTTAGTTGGATTAAACATTTGCAGATTTTGAGAGTGTTGCCCTGAAAATTTAATTAATTTTATTATTAATTTTTAATTAGTAAATGAATTGTACTGAAGATTAAGGTATTTTTCTTAAAAACAAAATTAGCACACTTATTGTATTGAAATATAAGAATGAATTTGCATTTAGTATATTCAAGTTACCGGAACATAGTAATTAGTTAATTACTCTTTTAGTCATTTTATTTACTTTGTTTGATTTATGGTCATTAATTATTGCTCTATTTTGGACATTGTTGCTGAAAAGTGTATAAATATGTTTTTATCCTTTGCTATGATTTCATTTTACTGACTGATTGGACAATTCAAAGCACCTCTTTTGCTTGATTTGAAAGATTTTTTCGACTCTTAATATAGATTAGGAGCCACTCCAACTAGCTACAGATGCATCCATTTTTTGCTTACTCTTTTATGTTTGCATCCTCATTTTATTTGTTGTTTCTTCACCTTTCAATACTTGCCATTGTAAGTAACTGGTCAAATAGCATTTTTTTAGTCCTTTTGAGTTATGATTTTGTTGGTCAATTAGTGGATACTTAGGATTGTATTTTTGCCCCTTTTATATAACATGGTTGACATTGACACTATTTAGGGTCGTGGCTATCATGCCTATGTTGATGAACAACAAGAGTCATCTGCTCCTGGGAACATTCAGGTGAACTACTTCACCAAATTTAATTCTTTGACAGCATATATGGGTTTAGTTTATTCTTACTCGTGTGCCCCCAAAGCTTGTTTTGGTTGGTTTGCTGCGTCATTTCCTCTATTTTTCCATATCTACGATGCTCTTTTGTTTCTAGTTAATGTTTATGCTTTTCTCCCCTGCTATTATGCTACTCGGAGATAATCAAATGAGTAGTGGCAAATGTACAGTTTGCACTAGGAGTTGGGTGTTGGTGAGTCAAGACAGTTTGCGTTACTTGGGATCGGCTTAGGATCGGCTCAAAAAAGCACTCCACTCAAAATTAGTCGAGTCTAGCTCAAACTACTTGAGTACTTTGGTGAGTCGAGTTCATTACTCAACTCAATCAAGTTGTAAACCTTATCGAGTTTAGCTTTTAAATTAGAAAAAAAAAATGTACAGTGGGTGAGGATTATTGAACTAATGATCTCATGTATCATACTAATTCTTTAACCACTACACCACAATTAATGTTTAATCAATTATATCCATTGCAATATATTATGAAATTCTATTATACTTAATATAAATTTCATAAAGATGTTTATATATTTATATTTTATAATTTAAATATTATTTTATTATATATGTTTTATATATAAATTAATTTTATAATTTAATATCAATATTAATAGTCATATATTATAAGAATTGCCTTGGATAAATTTAAAAATTAAATAATTTAAATTTCATAAAATAAAATATTAAATTTATTATTAAACTCAATTTATTTTAAACTTGTAGGCTCCAGTTGAGATAAGTTGTGAACCAAGTATTAGGAAACATTTTTGGACCTTGAGCAAAGCTAAAACTTATGTTTTTCTGTGTTGTTTTTTATTTTATAGTGTTGTTGCTTTTTATTTTTTTAGTGTTGTTTTTTGTGCTTTTTTCAGTGCTGTTGTTTTTTGTTACTTTTTATTT
>CATIWM010054797.1:0-10000 GCA_949671775.1 Mallotus repandus
CGGGCGGGCTTGTTAGAAGTTCGGCCCGGTTTTTTTGGTGTCGTAGGGGAGGGATTGACCTTTCTAACGCATATTCAGTCGTACCGGCATGGCCCCACTGATTTGTTTTCGATCGGAGCATCAAGCAGCGCAACCCGGTTCTACTTGACTAAGCCTCGTGCTCGTCCAAGGAGGGAGTTTGCTTTACCCAACTCCCTTTTTGATAACAAGGCGGAAACCCCCGACCGAACATTCATTAGTTTCGAATGAAGAATGAAGAGTGCCCTGCCGCACCTACTCCTATCAAAATGAAAAGCGTGACTTTACTAAACAAGCAAGAAAAGCCCTTTACTAATAGAATAGAAGGTAAGGCCGGCTTTCGAGCTGTAGCTTTACAACGACCCTATTATTAATTAGTAAGATAAGTTGTTTGAGCGCATCTTTCCCCTTTCTATTAGTAAGGTTGTCAAAAGGCTTTCTGATTGCAGGGGCGCCCTATCTATAGTAAGGGGCCTTTTCAATAAGGCTCGTGCTAGGCGCTCACGTTTTTTGGCTTCCCTAAAATATTCAAATATTCTATTTTTAAAATTGGTAAAGACCCACCCCTTGTTTCAGTCAGAATGAGTCCCCGGGACCCCGGGACATTGGCTTCCGCCAACAGTGGACTATTAAGGATCGCATCCCGCGCATATTCTACATTATAGCCTGCAACTGATTCAGCTTCCGCTTCTGGGAGATCAAACGGAGCTCGATTAGTTTCTGCTAGACAAGAAATGAAGAACATAACCAATACAGGGAACAAGGGAATACCAGACCATATCTGCTTTTGCGCCATGACAATCTCACTCGAATTACGGGGACCTACACATATTAGTACAGTATACCGGGGTCCCCGGCCAGAACCACACGTGCAAGTTTCCCTGCATGTGGCTCGTCCGTGCTTTCCGAGGCGCTACCTGTGACTCAGCATGGTAGAAGGGGGCGGAACTGCACACTTTCGTGTTCAGAGCATTGTCTGAGTGAGTAGGCAGCGCCTACAAAGCAAAGCTTTCTTGAAGAGGCTGGGCTGTTTCCTTTTCGGCGCCCGCCTTTTCTTTAGGTGTTGGGGCAAGGCAAGCCCCAGGAAAGTATAGGTTGGCTCCCAGCTCCATCTCGGCCGGCATCCTGCTCTCGAGGGAGTGGAGTCCTGGAGCGAACTACTCATTGCTGTGTTGCCCCAACCCGCATTTGGTGAGGAGCATTATTTTGAGGGAGGGAAAGCGTGGTTGACAAGCCACTTCGAGGAGGCGACTGGACTGGAGTGCTTTCATCAAATGATGCATGTGGGCTGAGCCATTCCCATCCCAAGTGGTGGCCCGATTCGGCCTGGCCTGGTCGGGAAGAGATTCACATAGAGACTACTGTTAGCCGGGAATATCTTTCTATGTTAGCTAGCGGGGGCGGGCTTTCCGTTGGTAGTCCCGCTGCGGCCTCTGACCGTCCGTCCCGTCTCATCTTGATTTGGCTATACTTGTATGTAGCCAGCCATATTAGCTTCACATGATAGCCTTTAGAAAAAGGCTAAAAAGGCACTCATCAGTCAGCTCGGCCCCTTTCCTATTCAGCTTTGCCGCCTATTAAGAGAATAGGTCCCCGGCCGCCCGCCCTTATTCATCTATACTCGCTGCCACGCACGACCCAATAGGAACGATTTCAGCGCCCCTCTCCAGATAAGAAGCAAAACGCGCCATCACCTACAGCCCTTTCCTCTGCCGGGGACTTCCATGAAATGAAAACGGGCGGCATCGTCGTATGCTCGACATTTGTTGCCCTGGTTTATATCCCGGAGTACTCCTATGGCCGATCTGTCACCCAACCTCCTTAAACAACCTAAAGGCTTGGCCCCGTCCCGTTTGGAGTTGGAGAATGGGCCTTATGGCACGGCTTAGTCAGTTATTCTCGCAGTTCAGATAAGATTCGGACCGCCACTTCTCTGAAAGCATGGTTTTTGCCTCCCTCTCTCCTACCTCCTTGGAGCTCGTCTATTCGTTGGGTGATCCCTTGCTCTCACGTTCGAGTGTTTGCTCGTCGTTTAGGCCGGTGAGTGATATTTCTGCTCATTGCAGTCACCTCCGGGGTTCTTCGCACCTGGATAGTACCAGGACCCTTGTGCCCCGGCCCTTGATCAGATAAGGCTGCCCGCCCGAAGCCCGCCCTATGACCCACAACTAAAAATGAGCCTTGCGACGAGACGCGGGCATTCCCCATGCTGCGGTTCCCTCCGGTCCGTTCCCGGGTTGGGTTAGGGGAACATCCGAGCGATTGCCTTCGCGGATCCAAACGCGCTCACAAGGCGCACAATAAGAATAAGACCAATAGAGACTTCATAAGAGACCATTTGAGCTGCAGATCGTAATGCTCCTAGAAAGGCATATTTCGAATATAGAGGAGTGAAAGTTCCCAACAATCAACGAGTTGATCATACCCTTCTATGAACCGTACGAGCACGTCCTCTGTCACCCCCCATCGCGCTTACGGCTCTATACCCCAACCCAACTTGCTCTGGCCCCCGGTCCTCCCTTTCTATTCCTCGGTAAGCGGACTGTGGGAGCATGGGGGGGGGCGGTATCTGCTTTTGGCTGATAGAAAATCTCTCTTTTGTCTCTCCTGACCGAACCCGCCAAAAAAATCACAATAGAAAAAGTAGTTCTTGCCGAGAGAGTAGCGTCGGAGACATCTTTATCTGAGGAGGAGGCTTCGTCGACCGGCTCCTCAGATAAATAGGATCGGCCGGCTCATCCTCGGAATCCGAAAAGAAAACAGAGACAGAACGGATTGTTTCAGTGATATATCTAATCAGACTTAATAGGATTGGAAGTGAAGAGCTGTCACAATCATTCAATCAATTTCAGCAGGCAGGAAAGGCGCGAAAGCTACCGTTTCTAGAATGCAAGCAAGGTTAGCTTGCTTATTCCTCCTAGTAGCGTTCGTTGGCGACAAGGAAGGAGGCATTGGAAAGACTAGACAGACCATACTAAAGTAAAGAGGCATTCAGGAAGCGACTAGTCGCTTCTGGCGAAGCTTCTAGAAGGCCGACCACTAGTGGAGTGTCGAAGGAGGTATACTATACGTATACTGGATTAGTAACTGGTGAAATACCAAAAAAAACGACATAAAATTTCAGTGAACTATTAAAGCTATCAGTGTGATTGATAAGACAAGTACCAAGGGCTTTCGGTAGACTTCTTTCATTTCCGAATTAGCTTGCGACAAGTTCTAGCATTAGTATGAGTTCGTTGACCGCGTAAGGGGAATCCATCTTGATGACGAATTCCACGATAACAAGAAATAGAAATTAATCGTTCGATGTCTGCTCGTTCTCCCCTCTTCAATTCCCAATGAACAACATGATCTTGACCTTTTATTTGTTCCATTTGGTCGATCTGATACTTAGTTAACTCTTTTATCTTTATGTTCCCGCTGATACCTAATCGATAACGAACCTGAATGGCTTTTTTAGGTCCAATTCCATCCATTTTTGTTGAGGCAATTCTTACTTGTTCGTCGGCAACTAATCTAGCTCCTGAAATATATGACATTCTTGATCCTTCCTTTTACTAGTCTAGTCTTCTCGGCTGGAATCATAAATGGGTTGTCTCCTCTCTTATGATCTTTTCTATAGGTAGAACTACTGTGAGCGGTCTAAACTTCGACCCTTATTTCTTCCAATTATGTTCTCGTACCCAAGCCCTGAAAAAACATCAAGAGTCTTGTGGAGGAATATTAATTTAACACTTATCTCACTAAATCAGTGAGAAAGTGCTCCGCGATGGGTCGCGGTCTCAAAATGGAAATTTTTCGCCTTTCTACTTTAAGATAGCGCAGAAGGTATTTTAGGGTCGCTATGCTCGCATCCCCCGACTAAAAATTGAAGTGGTCTCGTGCGATCTCATGCGCGGCCATCATTAAGTCGGGTCTGGGCTGCCTGCGGTTAAAGAATCGCCCGCGGAAGTTCCCTTGACTCTCTTTCTATAAAAAAAAGCTTTCTGCATCATCAGCGGCGCTGGCGCAGGTTTTTTTCCTTCTGCCTAGCTCCCCGAAAACAACGTTCGACTCGCATGTGTTAAGAATATAGCTAGCGTTCCTTCTGAGCCAGGATCAAACTCTTCTTTTGAGTATGAAAAAATATGGGTTCTACTATTCTATCTGGTAGAGTCAACAGAATGGAGTTCCTTTTCTGTAACTCCAGAACAGATGATTTCCTCCAGGTATTGGAGTGCCCTTTTGAAATAGGGGCTAGCCGCTCTTTGCTCACATAAGCTTTGATGAACTTGCAGGAGTCTCCTTATATCAAAATTTTCATCGCATAATAGTTCTATTACGCGGTCACGCTGGTTTGTTTTATTAATAGAATCTATTAGATTTTATAATTATACCTAGAATAAGTAGTTTAAGTTAAAAAAAATGGCTGGAACAGCACAGCAACTGCTATTGATATTTTCGATTTTCTATTCACCCATGATCCGGCCTGGTCGACCCGATCATGATATTGAGGGAAGGGACCTTTTCTCGAAAAAACTCTGGGTCCTGTGTCCAGAAAGTGCATCTCTTTGTCGGCCATTCCTACTTTCTTGATAGTTATAACCTATTAAGGTCGGTTCAGTCCAGGAGGCTAGTTTGAAACCCGGACTCGCTGAGGTTCACACACTTTTGTTTCTTTATGAAATTACACAGCAAGCTTCCAAGTCAGGCGCTTGCGCTTGGTACTAATAGCCTACAGAGTATAGAGGGGCTATGGAGAAGCGCGCAACTGTGCTTCCTCGCTTCGCCAAGAAAAGCACTTCTTACTGAGTGAAAGGCGCGCTACGGGTCTACGCTTGTTCCTGTGCAAGAATCTCCGGCCGTATCTTGCTCCTTTCTTTCGCCTCAGTAGTGAGCGTTACTAGATCTGATTTAACTGAATATGGGACTTGGATATGCTCTTGCTCCCGGCAGATATGCTGGGCGAGATAGTGACAAAAGGGAAACTCGAACTTGTTTTGTTTGCGGAAGCATCTATGGACCAGGTTCACATTATCAGTGAGTGCCTGGAACAATTTTTTTATTTTTTCAGGGCAGAAGGTAAGCAAGTTGAAGACACGGGTTTATTGTTCTAAAAATGTTTCCAGAGGACTTTCGCAAGCCATTAGTAGGGAGTTTGTGTTCTCTCTTACTGGGTAAGTATCTTGGTGTTCCATTACTCCATGAGCGAGTTACCTAAAACACTTATAAATACATTGTTGATAGAGTTCAGGATAGATTGAGTGGATGGAAAACCAACCAGCTTTCCTTGGCGGGTCGAATCGCCCTTACTCAGTCAGTCATTTCGGCCCTACCCACGTATACAATGCAAACGGTTAAGCTGCCAACATTGACTTGTGAAGAGATTGAAGCTCACAGTAGATCTTTTATCTGGGGGTCTACGAATGAGAAGAAGAAGCCCCATCTTATCTTGTTAAGTGGGAGCAGGTTTGCCAACCAAAGGTTAATGGGGGTTTAGGCATACGGAGGATGAGTCAGAATAATGAAGCTTTTCTTATGAAGCTCGGGTGGGGAATATTGACTCTTCCTAATGCACTATGGATGAAGGTGTTACGTAGTAAATACATGATAGAGGAGGTTGGTGTTCCTCAACCCGTGGCCAAAAGTGGTGATTCGCCTCTTTGGAAAGGAATTTGCAAGGTGTGGGATTCTATTCTTAAAGGGATTCAGTGGGTAATTGGCAATGGGCGGATTCTAAATTTATTGAAGGATTCATGGTGGATGAGGAATAAAAAACCCTGATAAAGCTATAGCTGCAGTTCCTCAAGAGGACTTGTCAAGATGCATGGCTTATTTTTTTTGATGAGAATGGGTGTTGGAAGTGGGATAAATTTCAGCATCTCTTACCAGTGGCATCGTGTCTTAAAATAGCGGGCATTAAGCCGCCGAATCAAACAGGTAATGGTGATCGAATCGCTTGGGGACCATCAAAGAATGGAACATTCTCTATAAGCACAGCTTATGAGCTCATTGAAGGGGAAAATTGGGACCAACGTAGCAGGGAGTGGGAGATTGTTTGGAAATGGCAAGGGCCTCAAAGGGTTCGCTCCTTCCTTTGGCTTGTGTTGCATAATAGACTGTTAACAAATGAGCAGCGGAAACGAAGGCATATGAAAGATGTTAGCACCTGTCCAAGATGCAAGAAAGCTGAGAAAACTATAATGCATGCTCTTAGGGATTGTGAGACCATTAAACCTATATATATGGCTGCGCATGGTGAATCCGCATAAATGGAGTGTGTTCTTTTCCATGGGATTAAGGCAATGGATTGGCTCAAATCTGCAAAAGAACTTAGGGAAGTTTCAGGATGTTGAGTAGAGCACTCTCTTCGGCATCACGACTTGGATGATATGGCAGTGGCGTAATAAAGATATTTTTTATGAGCAAGTTGAGTTGCATGGTTACCCAGTTGTGGTAATTTTATGTAGGGACCGAGAAGTGCTCAAAGCACGTGAGTGTGAAGGGCAACTAAGGCCATGCAAACCAGTACGTGAGGAGAGGTTTATTGGATGTGGATGGGACTTTCCTCCCATGGAGGAGCAGGTGGAAGTGCTGTTGCTTGTGCAGCTGGAACATAAGGCTGAAAAACGGGAGGTGCAGAAGTTGAAGGAGTTGAGGGAGTTGAAAACTTCCAGAGCAGCCAACTCAGCTCTTTTTTTTTTTTTATGCAAAAATTTTTTCAGATGTAGGAGGCCGATAGGCTGCATTTAATTGGGTTTTGGGGACTGCAATCTCGGCGCCCCTTTGTGCTATAATCTCATTTTGTCGGGCCAAGGCTGCCCTAATTTCCGCCAGTTGTTCTTCCACTGTCTGTACGACGGAAAGGACTGGAGATGAATCAGTCGTAGTCATTGCGGGTAATAAAACTAGCCCACGTTGTGAAGGGAATGAGCTAGCTGAAGCTTCTGACGATTCTGACTGAGACCTCGGTGAGGAGATTTTAATCACTTCTGACGGAACCGGACTCCGACTCCTTTGTGTAACCCACCACCATTTTAATAAAAGACCCTAAAAAAAGGGGGATTGTTGTGATCACTTTTCTTGTGTGAATCTTTATTTCATACTCGAAATTTGCTTTCACAAATAAACAAAGCCCGGGGAAGAAAGCAAAAAGAATTCAGACATATAAATTTACCAGTTACGACGAGGTGTACTTGCTGGAACCTCGAGCAACGACATTGGGATAGGACTGGGTTCCCTACTCTCTGAAGCCAAATTATGAGCGGGCAAGTTCAATGGGACGGGCACTTCCGCACTAGGAGATCTCCGTCTTATATCGTCGGCCTCCCAGAATGGACGAAGCAGATTCATTCTATATAATCATCGGGAGACTTTTGATAACGCTAGCATTTATGGTGCTGTCCGAATCGCGCAAGAGTATTACCAAAAGGGCGCAAACATTTATAGGGACGCTTCTGAGTAGTGGAGCTGGGTAACGCCTACATTTGAAGAAAAAAACCTTGTGGGACCTGAAGAAAATCGCCAGCCTTCCTATTTACGACCAAGTTTACGACGAATCGTAGATACCTTGGAATGAAAAATTGTACGGCTTCGACGAGATTTCAAAAGAGAAGTACCATTCAGAGTGTGCCCGGGAACTTTTCGCGAAGTACCCACGCTTGGCGCTTCGTAACCAATATAAAAAAGTTGACCATCACCTATGGGTGAACCATTTCTTCAAGAGTGAAATTGAGAGATAGGCCCCACAGCCTAATAGAGCCAAAAAGAAAGGTATGTCAGAGACGGCCTACTTCCATTCTACCACAGGTCCAGCGGCATAATATGCTGGAAAAAAATAAGTCCTCGCTGCTGGTTACTGAAGCCCGACTCCGGAATTATCAAGTGAGACGACTTAGCCGCATTCTTGGCTCTTTGGTTGAGCCGTTTTGTCCTTCCGAACAACCGCAGCAACGTCATTCGCTCGGAAACATTCGTCATGGCCGGGTTCTTGGTGCAGGGAAAGAGAGTAGCCATAGCTCCGGCCGTCCTTGCCAGCATTTATTACGGTTTGGGCGCTGTTGCCCAAGAGAAACTGGGTCCAGGCCAGTGCAATGCGGAATTCCCGGTCCACTACTTCTATGCATGGTTGGACCAGTATTTTCCTAAGCTGTATATGAGATTGCCGCTTCCGGGCCTGGGGAAGCTGAAAGATTATGCCCCGGAAATGCTTGCAATTGAGAACATTGAAGCCGGGAAGTTCAATGCGAAGATGGCCAGGCTCTTTATTCGTCATCCGATGAGCTTCACGTGGCGGCCCTACAAGCATGGTATTTAAGAGATGCCCTAAATCTTGTATGATTAGTCGACAAGGTCGATGAAAAGGGCCCTTGCTACTTATTGCTGTTGTGAAAATGCATCAAAGATAGTATCTGATCTCCATGCGATGCGGCATTCTGACGTTACGGCAGGGCAACGTGCTTCGGGCATAACCGCACAATCTCCACCAGTTTGCAAGACAATTTTGTTTTGACCTTTTTTTTCATTCTGGCACCCGGTCACGACGTCAAGCGCTTCATCTTTAACCTTTTCGGAACTGGCAGAATACTGGGCACATATGATGAGAAAGGGCACCGGGGCTGCTTTCGTGATAATGCCGGATGACAGAGAGGGCAAGATGGTCTTGGAGTATGTCCGATGGTGGGCATCAACTGACGTTTTCTTACTTCTCGCAAGGAATCAACAAGCTTTTGACATTCAAAGAGCAGCAACTCCCTGATCAAGAAAGGGTTGAGAGTCGAAGTCCTCCTCCTCCTGAACCCACATATGGACTCATTCCCGAGCAGAGGCAGCCATCCAGATCATCGCAACATCGGAAAGGTCACCAGCCCAGGCAAAAGCAAACCCGGACCATGAAAGTAAAAGGAGGTTCAGCACCCGTCAGCCAGCATGCATTCTCAATCAGGGAAGAAAGAAGAAGTCCCATCATTTCTTCAGCACCGTCCTCGGCTCAACGGATGGTGACTCGAAGTATGCGGGCCCGCCAAACAAACTCAACCGGCTCGCTCACTTTCAAGTTAAAAAGTCGTAAGCCGAAACGGCAGCATCAGAGTTTCATCTTCAGTTCCACCAGCTACACAAAAATCGCCAGCATCACGAACACCATCTGCAGCACTCAAGGCACCCGAGCAAGAGCAGGCTGCCTCGAAAAAACGGTCGGGCAGAAGGTTTGCCCTCTGTCACCACTTTGTAGTGTGGTGTGCAGCTGAGGAGGAAAACCCCGGGCGTCGTTTTCGGGATTACGCCCTCCTTGGTGCTCCGCCAAGGTGCCAGCATGGGATTGGTGCATGACCTCCATCGCTTCATCACCTGATAGACACCTCAACAGAATTCCCGATAAGCCTCTTTTGAATAGCTTACCATCATTCACGATATACCTTTTGGCCATCTTCTTTAGCTTATTCGCTTCGTATCTATCATCCGGTAAGGTTCCTTTTGTCAGATACTCGATATATGGCTGTCTCCAATCCACTACATCGATAAATGCACATGGATGCCCGATAGAGCAGAATGTGCATTTTAGACAAGCCTCCTCCCTTGTAGGAAAGCGAAAAAAGAAGTGTAAGAGGCATCTTCCGTTTTAATACCGGGATTAGGTAGGTGGAATAGTGCAACTAGGGCGGGAGGGAACAAGCTTTCCCTATGAGAGGCATTTGGCGCGAGTTAGAGTGACGATCATGCTTTTGAGAGTGAATGTCCCGCATAAGTGGAAGTGGTTGGAACGGTTTCCTATTCCTATCGAGCAGCTGAGCCAGTGAGAGCAGTCGAATCAGTCTAGTCCTTCTTGGTTTCATCATCGGAAATCGCAAGATTGGGTCGAGCGGCAAGTCAACTTGGTGCTGTCAAGGCGGTTGAGAAGTCTCGTAACGGAATGGCTAGAAAGAGAAGGGCTCTTTTCTCTTCTTTTCCGGGCGATGAATCAATCTTTTTTCCTTCAAGTTTAGTGAAAAACTCTCCTCGACGA
>CATIWM010054797.1:17500-20333 GCA_949671775.1 Mallotus repandus
GTGGTATGGTTATAGACCGTGGGAAGTAATGAAAATGCTTCGGCGGTCGGTCTCGGAAAGAGGAGCAGGTCTATTGTATAGAAGAAGCACAGCCGGTCCATGGCCGACCATTTCCCTGGACAGACTCGACAGAAAGCTAGCATTAGGTCTAAAGACGAGTTTACCGGAACCCGAGTCCTCCTCTTGGAATATCTCTGACATCGTTATTATTGATTTGAAAGTGGCAAAGAAGGACTTATTATAGGCCAGGCAGAAGCCCTGCGTCTCACACTTTGATGAGTGGAACCTCTTGTCCCCTCTAATCCGCTGTGTTCTTAGCGTACGGGATCATTATGACTGGAGGAAGCCCATTCTCTTGTGAATGAAGCTGGTGCTCATTGTTCTCATAGTAAGAAGAGTAAACCAGGGAAAGTCCCATTAGGAAGTGCAAGGGGCACAGTAGTAAACCTTAGTCTAGTTCCGTGCTGTTCTCATTAAAAAGAAGAATCGCAGGAAGAGCGGTTAAGCGAACTAGGTCAGTCGTTCAATCTTTGCATCTGGGGCATGTCAATATAGAGAGAATTGGAAAGGAAGAAAGGCCGAAAATTTGCCGGTGGTGGAAATCTCTCCAAAGGGTCCTATTCGAGAATGTCTATCCTATCTAGCGGACCTCCTGCTAAGCCAAGCCATAGCGCGACATAAGAAGATCTGGACGTGTACATATAGCTTTCATTGATTCTCACCGGTTATATTTATGCAAGCTCCATGGCGAAAGGAAATGTTAAAGATGCTTAGGAAAATATAGTTTAGGCCTTTTCGGGAAAGCCAGGGCCTGGGCGAGAGGAAAAGTATTTGCAAGCGAACCAGTAATGCCACGGGGTTGAGAGTTCTTAGATGAAGCCTATGTTAAACCCACTGGGAAAAAGAAGAGAACTGACCATAGTTTCCTGGTGGGGAAGGGATACCGGTCTTCAACGGCATAACCTTACCTTAAGCTTCACCGACTGCTTTATATGAAAGAATGCCAGAAAAGGTTATCTCAAGTTTTCCTCAAAAAGACAGCTTTAGAGCACAAGTCAAGTTCATAATAGGCGAGCAATTACGAATATGGTTTAGCAGTTTACTAGGGTCTGGGGTCTTCTTCTTCTCCAAGACTTGATGCCTTATCTGCTTATTGAGCTTAGAACTTCTTTCAAACTATTTGCGTGAAGCATTTGTTTGGTTTCCCACTGCTATCTATGCTACCTTTAAAGGTATGGCTACTTTCCCGGTTCCTGCTGAATGAAACTCCTTTCCTAAAGCCCCTCCTTCGCCAACTCACCCAACTGACCTTCCCAGAAAAAGGCTTTCATACTCTGTTGAATCTTCTGTTTGTGTTCTTGCGCCTGCTTGCCCTTTTCAAATCCTATACCTTCTGACCCGTCCCTGGGTCCACTCTCTAGTGGATCATCTTCTTATCATAGCGAGTACTTTATCTAAGGAGACTAATGGCGATCCAATTTCCTTTCCTCCGCTAGCAGATAGAGCTCACCTCGCGTAAGGTGGGCGTCTTCGCCTTGATTCTCTAGTTTATTAGAACCAAATCTTGAGATGAGATTGGCATAGAAAATTCCCTCAACTGGCTTAGGACTAGTTATCCCCGCGAACGCTAACCCAGACGCTTATTGCACGTTTTTTTGCATTGAGTTGATTGAGTTCGGAAAGTCCTCCTCCGTAACCATTGAAGAGCTGGGAAATTCTCCCATTTCATACTTTCAACCGAGTAGACTACCTTCTAAACCGGTTGGTTGGTAGTGGCATATGCTGTTTCGTGGAAGCCCACCTACCCCTCAGAGTAAGCATATACCTTAGAAGGGATTTCATATCCTTCATTCTTCATTCGTAATGTGCCCTAGGCACAGCCTCCCGCGCTGCGATATACCTCGGGGCTCCTGTGAGTGAGAACATGGGGTTTTCGATTGCGTTGGTGTTCAATGAGTAAACACAGCACGACCAATGATTTCGATGTAAAGGAGGTTTGTTTACCCTTCCACACTGAGTCTAAAACAGAAGCCCTGTGTCAAGGTTGATTTGGGATTCAGGCGATGACATCAAGTTTCGAGGTTTGGCTAGTATTCGGAGTGGATAACCCCTTGTTCGTACTCTCCCATCTCCTGGGAAAAAAAAGTCGTACATTTCCCGCTCGTTCTGCTCTTTAAATTAAACAGATCGGTCGATATAAAGTTTTCTTTCGACGATTGGTTTGTTACCCCGTGATATAAAACTTCATGAGCCTTCTGTGTCTGGGGAGACAACAAGGATTCCCAAGATCCGGGTACGGTCTCAAGGTCAGCACTGCCATCCGAGTACACACTAATATATCTATCCGCATCTCTATTCGCATTTTCCTCATATGTAGTCTCTACGCTTGAAAAAAAAAGCTTTTTGATCGCATCTGAAACGACAACAAGTGTGTGCATTTCCCTATCAAAGCCCTTGAACTAACCTTTTAGGCACGAAGGGCATTCTGAGGCTGAATCGTGTGGATTCACCAGGCACCCATATATTGATTTGTTGAAAACAGCTCCTTCGTCTACCGCGCCTATTTGTATTGCTACAATCATGCTTACCGATATGCAACTGACTGAACAGGACATATGGCGCTTTGCTTAAGACCGGAATGCTACCCCCGCTCGAACTCACTTTCAACGCTCGAACTCAAGAACTAAACTCAAGGCATTGCTCTGAATTTGGAATCAAATAATGTCGGTGTTGTATTAATGGGTGACGGTTTAATGATACAAGAGGGAAGTTCCGTAAAAGCAACAGGAAGAATTGCTCAGATACCGGTGAGTGAGGCTTATTTGGGTCGTGT
>CATIWM010054799.1:0-22220 GCA_949671775.1 Mallotus repandus
TTCCTGTAATTTGATGAATTTATGATTGATAACTATAATATAAGATTATTAGGTAACATAGGAAAATCACATTTATGTAACTAGATTGATATAAATCTTTGCAAACCAAAGACATGGTAGAGTAAACATTAATAAGCATTACAAATCACTTTTATACATGGATGCTTTATACAAAGCCTAGCCACCACTATTTGACTTAAAAAAGTCTTAAAAGGCTTGAATAACTACTCACAAAATAGCTTCCCAAAATAAACACAACCGGTTCACCGTCTTGGTTCAGTTTGTACCACCACTACCCTTTCCTTTTCCAGCACCTAAAACATGAAATTTCATTTAAAAAATCACCAATAAAATAATCACATATGCTTTCCTATCATGCAGCCCCCAAATGGTGTGCATAGAATGCAAAACAACTTAATCTCACTATTCTGCCCATTAAACTGAAAAAGGGCTGTATACAGTCCTAACTTAGAAAAATTCTCCAAACCTGTAGAGAATGAATTTTAAGCTCAAATTTGATTCAGTATTAGATCCATATGTGATCTGAATTTCTGAAAAAGATTCACTTAATTTAGACAACTATAGAGTGAGATATAAGCACCTAAACACAACTAGGTCACTATACACAAACAGAGTGAGCATCAAAATGTTTCCTTTTATTAGTCTAACTTTATAATTGATTTACCTCAAAATAAAGGAGAAAATGTTTTAGAAGACTCTTTTAGGTTTTCATAGAATCAAATAACACTCAATTTAGAGCTCTCTAGCTGAAGTTATAATCAAAACACAGAGACTGTCAAACCAGACACATGGAACCTAAAATCTGCAGCATGCAAAACCTAACTCAATTCAACCAAAAACTCATAAATTACTTACCAATTGATCACCAAAGCCTTTAAATAGGAAGATCAGAGCCAGAAAAGTGTTTGATGCCATCAAATTGAACTTGAAAAGTAAACCAAACTTTGAAGAAGTTTGCAGCCCTTAGTTCTCTCTCTTTCTCTCTTCCCTTTTCTTTTCCTTTCTTCTCTCTTTCCTTAACATCTAAGGCTGCCCACTACTGTCCACAAATTTATTTCCTTAAAGAGAAGGAAAAGAGGTTTCTAGAATTAATTTAGATAGGTTATAAGGTGAAATGCTCATTTTAGCCCTTAATGAAACATTCATAATACCTATTAACCTTGAAACTTCCAATTATCCATTCTATGACATTTATTTGTTTCAATTAAGTCCAGATCATCCTAAACTCTTTTATTCTCACTCTTTACTTTATTTTTAATCCTAATCTCTTTTATTCTCATAATTTTACTAATTTTGAGTTACATCAAAATTTAAAAATTCTCGCTCTTTGATTGAGCACAAGTCGCGGCTTAACCCAATACAATAGCCTAACCATGTGTACTAGCTTACACTTAAACTCGATCAATATATATAAATACAATGTAATATGTATGCAAATGTATCTATAGTAGAGTAGGTGTGACAGTAAGTGATGCTTAGGTTCACTAGCAATTGATGTTTTGGTTTAGATCCAAATTATATTCAAATCCTAACAGTTATGTCAAAACTGTAGTACCCAAAAGCTCTTCTTGAGCAGAAATTTCTAGTTGTAGTATATTTAAATGATAACATGCGTTATTGTGGTATTATAACCTCAAAACCTCTTCTTGAGCATAAATTTCTAGTTACAGTATATAAACAAAAATAAAGGAAGATAAGAGGAACTCTATTCCCAAAGACCTCGATATGTTTTTTCTAATAAAATAGCTAAAGAAATTGTTTGCCAAACAACAACAAAGTTGAAAATAATGGAGGCATGCATATGCTCTCATGAACTGTGTTTCCTCATTGAAGAATATTGTTAGCAAGAAAACATGCTCTAAATATTTTTTGTCTCTGATTGCTGCATATTGTTTTCTTATTTTGATTTAAGAGCTTTGTTAATCATAATTTACAGCATGCTTAAGACATTTGCATGCATGGTTTGCTTATAAAACACACTGATAATGTGTGCCACTTTTTCAGCTTTTTTTATTACTTGTTTTAGCTAATTTCTCTTGTAATCATTAGTTTAGTGTGTATTTAAGTTGAAGTTCAGTTAATGAAACTTAAGTAATTCAAGCTTCAGTTCTTCTTGTGTTTTTCTTCTTTGAAAAATTAACAATTGGTATCAGAGCTCTAATATTCTTAAGGGACTTGTGAGCTGAAGTCCATTTTTAGTTTCTTGAGAGAAAATAAGTGAGCAACCTGTCTAAACCAAAACATCATCCCTTCTTCTCCTTTCTTTATTGTCTTTCTTAGATTCAAAAAAATGGCAAATGCTGCAGCACCAAGTGCTTTTTCATTCATTGTAGCTCCCATTCTTAATGGTGACAACTATTCTTCATAGGCAGTCAAGATGCAATGTTATCTCCAAGCTCTTAACTTATGGAGATAGTTGAAACTGATAGAGATCCTCACCCTTTACCAAAAAATCCAACAATAGCTCAGATTCGACATTTTAACAAAGACAAGGCTGAGAAATTCAAAGCCAAGAGCTGTCTTCATATAGCAGTCTTTGAATCCATCTTTGAGAAGATTCTTTTCTTTCAAACTGCTAAAGAAATCTTGGATTACTTGAAGGAGGAGTTCCATGGCAATGATAAGACAAAGTAGATGTAGATTATGAATCTTAAGAGAAAGTTCATGCTTAATAGAATGAAGGAGAATGAAAATATGAAGGATTTCACTAACAGAATTACAACTCTTGCAAACAAAATCCGATTGCTTGGTGAACCTATTACTGATCAAAGGATTGTTAAGCAAATCCTAGTTAGTCTGCCTAAGAAATTCGAGTCTAAGATCTCTTCACTTGAGGAATTAAAGGATATTGTTGCTATAAAGCAGTGCAGCAGAAAAGAAAGGAAAAATTCTTGTGTGCTCTCACTGTGGTAAGTCTAACTATAGAGAAAATTCATGTTGGAGAAGGCCAGATGCTCATTGCAAGATTTGCAAGCAAAAGGGACACATTGTAAGGATTTGTAGAAATAAGAAGCAAAATCAGCAAGCCCTTATTACCGAACCACAAGATGTGGAGGAGAGGCTATTCACGGCTATGTGTTACCCAAACATGAGCAATGAAAAGATTTGGCTCATAGATAGTGGTTGCACTCATCACATGACAGCAGATGAAAGTCTCTTAGGCAGCTTGGACAAAACATGCTAGACTAAAGTAAGAATTGGTGATGGGTCCAAAATCCAAGCAAGAGCTAAAGGTGTTATAACTATGAAGACATCTTCAGGTACAAAATCAATCTCTGATGTTCTTTATATGCCTAAAATTAATCAAAACTTGATTAGTGTGGGTTAGCTGCTAGAGAAAGACTTCTCCCTTGTGTTCAAAAATAAATCTTGTGCAATATATGATCCTAATGGCTTTAAGGTACTGTCTACTAGGATGAATCATAAAAAATTTCCCATTAGATTTATATAATTCAAGATCTAATGAGGTTGCACTCTCTAGTTCTATTGATATCTCCGAACTTTGGCATAAAAGACTTGGGCATTTTAATTTTTCCTCTCTTATAAAGATGTGTAAGCTGAATCTTGTGCATAATATGCTTGTAATTTAGGATGATGGTGTTATGTGTGAAGTATGTTGGAAAGGGAAACAAAAGAGGCTCCCTTTTTCTGGTTAGTCATGGAGAGCTTCTAAAAAGCTTCAACTGGTGCATATAGATATTTGTGCACGAATGGGAACACCATCTTTGAATGGTAGTTAATATTTTATTACATTCATGTATGATTATTCCAGAATGTATTGGGTCTGTTTTCTTGTAAGCAAGGTAGATGTTGCAGCTGTGTTTTGGAAGTTTAAAGGTTGGAATAAGAATCAAGCAAGGAAGAAATTGAAAATGCTGAGATCAGACAATGGCACAGAGTACAAATCAGATAAATTTAAGAAAGTTTTTGAAGATGCGGGCATTGAGTAGCAATTTACAATCACTTACACACCTCAACAAAATAGTGTGAGTGAAAGAAAGATTAAAACCATCATCAAAATGTTAAGGTGAAGAGCTTGTTAGCAAGCAAGCATGCTCTGAATATTTTTTTTCTTTGTTTGCTGCATGTTGTTTTCTTATTTTGATTTAAGAGCTTTGTTAATCATAATTTACAGCATGCTTAAGACATTTGCATGCATGGTTTGCTTGTAAAACACACTAATATTGTGTGCTACTTTTTCACATTTTTAGATTACTTTTTTTAGTTAATTCCTCTTGTAATCATTAGCTTAATGTGTATTTAGTTGAAGTTTAGTTAATGAAACTTAAGCAATTCAAGCTCCAGCTCTTGTTGTATTTTTCTTCTCTGAAAAATTAATAAATATTTTTGATCTAGAATGCCCCATATATCTAACAATATTCAAGGCTAACCATGTACTCATACATAAACTGATCCAAAGCTAGCAATGTGAATTAACATGAAGCATTTGAATGAACAGATTAATAGAATTAAGCACAGGATCATCTGCCACCAAAACAAAAGGTAATTAGAAGTACACTATTATTATTTCAGTAAGAATATTATGGATTCTAACAACAATTACTCGGCACCATATATATATATATATAAACAACATTTATGGTTTACCTTGAAAGGTATATTGGAAATGCAACCAATTCTTGTGGAGGTGCCTGCTGGGACATGTCCTGATGGAAAGAACAAAAAAAAATGTATACTATCAATAAGGATACAAGTAACAAACACAAGAAATAGAAAAGAAAATACTATTGAAGTTTGGATGCTGACCAATGGGAACAAAGTCTTTGCATGCCTAGGGGAAATAAATAAACCTCCATGGGTGGTTAAGTATGAAGCAGTAAGTGTCTTACAAAATTAATGGACGGGATATGCAGGTTCTGGTGGTGGATTATAAAGGCTAGTAACCTCTATCTGTTGATACAAGAAGGCAAAAAAATAATAACTAAACGAACAAAAAGTTTAGGAGTCAAAGTGCTTTTGTTGTAGGCTTTATTTGCAAATGCAAGACAATTTACTTCTACTTCAAGAAGCAATGTTACTAGTGCAAAAGCTTCACCTATGTCATGAAAAATGTAGCAAATGAATTAATATAATAAAATCAGTCAATCCCCCAATGTGCAATAGGAAAAGAACATCAAGATCCTAAAGAATGACAAAGCAAAAGTGATGGCCAATGAGGAAGCAGTCTACTATTCACTTTCCTCCGAGTGCATGCTAAAGGTTCAAATATTGTCATCATTAATTTGTGAAACTAATCTTTACTTTAACTAAAATGGGAGGGCTATTGTGCAATTCATCAAAGTTCAGGCAATTTGAACTCCTATTATTATAGAAAAAAAAACAAAAGTAATGAAATAATCAAGATGAGACCCACCCTGCGCTGAACATTAATCAATGTGTAGAGGATTTTAGATGGAAGATCAAATTGGGGCAAATGAATCTCATCTAGGCCATGAAATCCAAGCTACAAAGAAAGAGATATAAGTATGTGATATACAATAACATAGTGATAATTCTTCTAGCAAAACATCCATGTGTTTCTAATAAGCACAGACTGTAAGATAAGCAATAAGTTATCATGTTACTAATATATTAATAAATTCAAAGCACCTGTTCAATGCGACCTTATGGAAAATAGAACACTCTTCTTCCTGCTCTAGGAAGAGTGGCAAGGGGTCCAGCACAAACATGCAATAAATCTTTGTACAAGTCATCAACGTAATACCCTATTAAGATAAGGAAAAAGAAGTGGATAGCATCATATTATAATATATATGCCAACAACAAAGAAAGAAGTCCAAGAACAAAACAAAAGCTTAATAGCATTAAAATCCAAGAGTAGTCGTGGAACCAAATGTAACAACATCATGAATTATTTGTAGTAGGAAAAATAAAACAACTTCATATTTCATAGAAAATTTTCTACAGAACACCTGTTGTAGTAATTCCCTTGCTGAATATATATTTAGGTTTAGTGTGCACATATATGAATTGGGTTGATATTTTCAGCTAAAATATTTCATACACACATAGAATTTATAAATTCATGAAGCTGTAAAAAATAATAAAAATGCCTTTAACTCAAACCTGCATTACAGTGGACTATGGTAGAATTACTTATAGCTGCGGATGCCATTATGTAGCATTAATAGCAAGTCCTCATAGAATAGCAAAATCTAATTTCTTGAAAGCCTGCCATTGCAAGAAATTTAATGAATTATCAATCTAACATAACAATTTTAGGAGGTTCACTAAATTGTAACTAATTCGGTTCAATCTAAGAAGGACTGTAATGACACTCACGAGAGGAGTACACTAAGATCTAACTTATTTAATTCAACCCAAATAAGATTATAAAGGTAGCAAAATTTTTCCAAATAACTAATTTAATACGATTATATATATCATGACATGTACTCAGAATAACTCCTATCAGCTGATTTCAACTATTGTTGGTGGCATATGACATTTCAGTTATAGCTAATTGATAATTTATTTATTTAGGGAGTTAAACTTGAGTTATAACATAAAAAAACAAAAGATGAAACAATAAATTCTGCCTAAAAAGATGAATATCATAACAACAAACTCCGAAGGATGAACCTAAAAAGATGGTTTTCCAGTAGCTCTAGCGGGTCAGATGGAGAGTTTAACAAATAAAGTAGAGGTTGAAGAGATTTGTCAAGCACTATTTAAAATGAATCCCAATAAGGCCCTGGGGGTAGACAGTTTTCATGTTGGCTTTTTCTAGACATAGTGGGAAGTGGTGGGTTCTTCTCTTTGTCATTTTGTTAAGGAGGTGATGAGTCAAAATCGCCCAAAGAAGCTAACCGTACTCTCATTATTTTGATCCCCAAAAAGGATGTTGATATGTTCCTTAAAGACTTTCAACCGATAAGTCTTTATACAGTCAATACAGTCATGTATAAAATGGTTACTAAGGTCCTTGTGAATCAAATTAAGCCATTGCTCCTGAGACTAATTGCACCTGCTCATACTAGCTTTATTCTAGGGTGTAATATAATAGATAATATCATTTTGGCACAAGAAGTTATCCATACCATGAGAAGAAAGTAATGCAAGAAGGGTATGATGGCCATTAAAATTGACCTTTCAAAAGCATATGACATGCTAAGGTGGGAGTTTGTTAGCAAGCAAGCATGCTCTGAATATTTTTGTCTATGTTTGCTACATGTTGTCTTCTTATTTTGATTTAAGAGCTTTATTAATCATAATTTACAACATGATTAAGACATTTGCATGCATGGTTTACTTGTAATACACAATGATATTGTGTGCTGCTTTTTTTAGCTTTTTAGATTACTTGTTTTAGTTAATTTCTCTTGTAATCATTAGCTTAGTTTGTATTTAAGTTGAAGTACAGTTAATGAAATTCAAGTAATTCAAGTTTCAGCTCTTCTTCTATTTTTCTTGTTTAAAAAATTAACAATTGGTATCAAAGCATTAATGTTCTTAAGGGACTTATGAGTTGAAATCCAGTTCTTTATTTCTTGAGAAAAAACAAGTGAGCAACATGTCTAAACCCAAACACCATCCCTTTTCTCCTTTCTTTGTTGTCTTTCTTAGATTCAAAATGGCAAATACTACAACACCAAATGCTTTTTCATTCATTGCAGCTCCCATTCTTAATGGTGACAACTATTCTTCATGGGCTGTCAAGATGCAATGTTATCATCAAGTTCTTGACTTATGGGAGATAGTTGAAACTGATAGAGATCCTCACCCTCTACCAAATCCTCACCCTCTACCAAACAATCCAACAATAGCTCAGATTCGACATTTCAATGAAGAGAAGGCTAAGAAATTTAAAGCCAAGAGCTTCCTTCATATAGCAATCTCTGAATCCATTTTTAAGAAAATTCTTTGCTTTCAAACTTCTAAAGAAATCTAGGATTACTTGAAGAATGATTTCCATGGCAATGATAAGACAAAGCAGATGCAGATTATGAATCTTAAGAGAAAGCTCATGCTTGACAGAATGAAAGAGAATGAAAATTTGAAGGATTTTACTGGTAGAATTACAGCTCTTGCAAACAAAATCATATTGCTTGGTGAATCTATTACTGATCAAAGGATTGTTGAGCAAATCCTAGTTAGTTTGCCTGGGAAATTCGAGTCTAAGATCTCTTCACTTGAGGAATTGAACGATATTACTGCTATAAAGCTATCATATTTGATAAATTCACTTAGATAAGAAGAGCTTTTGAGAATAATGGAGTGACTGAGGGAGCTTTTATGGTAAAATAAGCATGTCCAATCTAGTGGCAACATGGTGTTAGCATATGGTGATGGTAGATAGAAGAATCATGCGAAAAGCAACAGTGCAGCAGAAAAGAAAGGGAAAATCCTTATGTGCTCTCATTGTGGTAAGTCTAACCATAGAGAAAAATAATGTTGGAGAAGGTTGGATGCTCATTGCAAGATTTGCAAGCAAAAAGGACACATTGCAAGGATTTGCAAAAATAAGAAGCAAAATCAGCAAGCCCTTATTGCAGAACCACAAGATGTGGAAGAGAGGCTGTTCACAGCTATGTGTTGCCCAAACATGAGCAATGACAAGATTTGGCTAATAGATAGTAGTTGCACTCATCATATGACAACAGATGAAAGTCTCTTAAGCAACTTAGACAAAACATGCCAAACTAAAGTGAGAATGTTGTAACTATGAAGACACCTTCATGTATAAAATCAATCTCTGATGTTCTTTATGTACTTGAAATTGATCAAAACTTGATTAATGTGGGTCAGCTGCTAGAGAAAGACTTCTCTTTTGTGCTCAAAAATAAATCTTGTGCAATATATGATCCTAATGGTGTAGAGGTGCTGTCTATTAGGATGCATCATAGAAGTTTCCCATTAGACTTACATAATTTAAGGTCTAGTGAGGTTGCACTTCCTAGTTTTGCTGATGTCTCAAAACTTTGGCATAAAAACTTGGGCATTTCAACTTTTCCTCTCTTATAAAGATGTGTAACCTGAATCTTGTGCATAATATGCCTGTAATTTATGATGATGGTGCTGTGTGTGAAGTCTATGAGAAAGGGAAACAAAAGAGGGTCCCTTTTTTTAGTCAGTCATGGAGAGCTTCTAAAAAGCTTCAACTGGTGTATACAGATGTTTGTGGACCAATGGAAACACCGTCTTTGAATGGTAGTCAATATTTTATTGTGTTCATATATGATTATTCCAAAATGTGTTAGGTCTATTTTCTTGTAAGCAAAGTAGATGTTACAGCTGTGTTTTGGAAATTTAAAGCTTGGATTGAGAATCAATGTCACACCTCATCCTCTATCACAAGGATGAATATGACTATAAACTAAAACTTTTGGAATCACCAAGATTATAATAAATAAAATACTACTAAGTATCATTACAAGACTTACTATGCACCAAATAAAGTTAAAAGTAACTATTTCTTTAACTGCACAATAGCCTTTAAGGCTCCTCTAAACAAAATTATCCAAAAACAACTGGAGTTCGTTTGCTCAACCTCCACTCAAGTTGATAAGTGCTCACAATGATCTATTAGTCCACAAAAAGAGTTTGAAAATGATAAAATGGAGGGAATGAGTACAAATACTCAGTGAGAGGATAAAAGTATAACAAAGGGGAACATACATTTAGTTATTATCTCACATATTAAGAATCAAAATGTTTCGTATAAAATCAAACCCAAATCATTTAAACAACTTGAATCATGATAAATACACCAAAAATAACGATGAGTTCATCAAGCAAACTTTATGGCAAATCAATTCATAAACTCATTCTTAAATCATGTTTTGAATACATAGAATGTCATTAAAATCATCAACTAGCTCTTCTGAGTATTTCCATCACAATACTCAATCTTATCGAGAGCTTAAATCAGAACCAAGTAAATCATAACATAAACTTGTATGCACTCATAGTTGTGTCCTATAAATCCCTAGCAACTCTGGGTGCTGAATGTCTCACCTTGCAACCCAAAGTGCAAATCCTCATCATATGCATGTGTAGAGACAATACCCTTAAATAGCACTCGACATTCAAGGTGTGATTTCATAGGCAACATCACTGAGTGCATACTATTTATCCAAACATCATTTAAAACATCCTTCTCATATAATAGCTTCAAAACTAAAGTAACATTATATGTTCCTAAGTTTACTAGAAAATGCACATTTTCAATAAACATGTAAAAGATATTTCAAATAAATATCATTTATCAAACATATACATATTGTAGATTTAAAACTATGATGTTATACCATTATCCACTCACCTAGAATTGCTGACACAAGATACTAACCAAATGGACCCGGTCTATTTTCTACCGTTGTAGTTAGAGCGACTCCTATAGAGACATTTAAGAAGTAATAAAATGAGATTCTAAAGTCACTAATAAAATTCTACTCAACCTATTTGACATACATTTTTTTCATGCTAATGCAAACTGAATTTTCAGCTCTTATCTCGTTTACTCTGTTATGACAGATTTCAGGGGTAACTTCAAAAAATTGCTGGGAATTATAGAAATAGAATTTGGTGCTAAAATTTTATACAGAGTTATTTCTATGTGTCTAGTATACTCTGTAAGAATTTAAACCTAATTGGATAACTACAAATAAATTTATGAAGGCCGAATCATAATCAGCTCATTTACTCTGACAGATTGAGCATTAAAAAGTATGGCTTCGTTCAACCTTCATAAAGTGACAATCAGCTATAACTCAAAACTAAAAAGTTATATAAAATTCTTCAAAGCTTCTATAGAATCAAACCACACAGAATTTTGAGTTTAAAAGCTCAAGATATAAGCAAAATACCAAAGCTCTAAAATTCTGGAAAACAGTCCCAAATTTTTAGCTTGCAATCCTAGCAAAGTTTCTACATTTCTAATGCTCATCACAATCACAAATTCCATGATTCTCACGTTTAAAAAATAAAATCTACAAATTTTTCCTAATTTTAATTCATACCCAATTATAAAATCAACTTTAATTCAACATGTAATCAAGTTTCTAACCAATTAATTACTTGTTCATGATTATAGAATAAAGACTTCCTTAAATTCTTAACTTACCTAATCATGAGTTTAGCTCATGCTGAACTCAAAACCCATCTAAGAATGACTTTTAAATCATCTAACTTTCAACTTATTATCAGTTTACTTCCTAGAAAACTTACTTGCTCAAATTTGATTGTGAGAGAATCTTGATTACTCCATAGTTTTCCCCTTGATATCAGCTTTTAGTATGAGATTTCATATTCCTCTAGTTTGTATAACTTGACTTGAATTTCTCTTCAAAATGTAAATCTTTGATCCCTCTCAATTCTATGGCTTCTTTTCTTCTTGAATTACAAATAGGTTGTGCTAATCCTTTCATAACTTGTTAGAAAGAATTCTGAAATCTTTGTTTGCTAACCATGAAGAGTTTTTATTTTGGGAAAATGGATTTGTTGAGAGAAAATTGTGAGGAAATGAAATGGGTTTATAGGTTTTGAAGAACATCTGATGTTGCTTTAATGGCTTCAAGGGGAATACATGGATCTCTTTTTTTTGTGCAGCCTCTAATGTTGACACCTCTCCCTTCTACTACCTTCTTCTTAAAACTATCTTACCCAATGTGCCACATACCCCTTTTAATCTTTATTATTATTATTATTATTGTTATTGTTATTATTATTAGTAAATTCTAGAGCAAGGGTGTGACAATTAAGCAGGGAAGAAATTAAAGATGCTAAGATCAGACAATGACACAGAGTATAAATCAAACAAATTTTAAAAATTTTGTGAAGATGCGAGCATTGAGCAGTAGTTTACAATCACCTACACACCTCAATAAAATGGTGTGAATAAAAGAAAGAATAGAACCATCATAGAAGTGGCAAAGTGTTTGCTATTTGAGAGGGGATTATCAAAGAAGTTTTGGGCAGAAGTAGTAAATATTGTTGTTTATTTGCTCAATAGGCTGCCAACTAATGCCTTGGAGGAGAAAACTTCATTTGAGGCCTAGTATGGTTTTAAACCTTCTATTGCTCACCTTAAAAATTTGGTAGTATTTGCCATGTTCATATTCCATATGTAAAGAGAGGGAAACTTGATGAAAAGTCTGAAATTGTTATCCTAGTTGGCTATAGCACCAATGCCAAAGGATATAGAATTTATAAGCTATACAATAACAAGGTGACTGTCCACAGAGATATGAAAGTGGATGGACAAGCTAGCTGGAATTGGGAAGATGGAGTAGTTGCACCAAAACAACAATTTCTTAAATTGAAAGATCCCCAAGAACAAGATGCAACTGTTGATGTGCTTGAAATTTTGGTTGACTACCATGACTCAGCTGAGACTGAAGGTAGGCAGAAGACAAGAATGCTAACTGATATTTATGAGCAATGTAATATTGCTATTCTTGAACCTTCAAGCTATGAGGAAGCAGCAAAAGATGTTGGTTGGAGGCAAGTAATGCAGTAGGAGTTGGAAATGATTTAAAGGAACCAAACTTGGGTTCTTGTAGATAGGCCAACTGACAAGAAAGTCATAGGTGTGTGTGAGTGACCGAATGTGGAGGATGGGATTTTGAGGGACATGGCAACTTTGCCAAATAGTTCATCTATTCTGTTTATGGAACAGGGACAAATGATTAGTCTCAGAGGGATGCGAGATGCTTTGTGTTTGGAGTCACCACCTTGCTTTTAGAAAACCAGGAAAAGATGAAAGGGATGGCATTGGGTCACTCAACAAGTATCATCCCCAATAGGGATTCTGATCCCGAGAGATCTTATCTATTTTTTGACTATTTCTCATTGTAATACCCAATATATGGCTACCGTAGCACCCTAGCTAGTTTCAGTAATGATAGTTGATATATATGCATTCACACAAGCACATTGATAATAACAAAAAGTACGAGAAATTTAGGCCTTCCTTGTAAATACATTTGTCAAAGGAAAAGAAGATTATAAAAATGTAAATCTAGTAAATGCCTGTAAGATAGAGGTTAACACAACTATCTGCAGTTCCATCTGTTCATCCACTCGGACAGTAGATAAGCACAACAAAGATGATCGATGCATCATGAATGATTAAACAGATGCACGTAGTTGATGCTTTTGCAGGAATTTTTTTTAAGCATTTCTTAATGATAAGATAAATGATAAATGATGATGATTACATCATAGGACCACAATATCAAAGCTCTAGCTTAGATAACGAGCTTTCATATTTATTGAATGCATATTGATGTAAAATGACAATTTATTATGAGCAAAACAAAGCAAAGATTATTCAATCAGCATGCAAATTGCCAATCTCATCTCACAATCAAATCAATTTCTCAAACTGGTGGTGATAAAGTAAAATGCAAGACAGTAAATAAAGATGCAAAAATGATTGTTTGGTCCTCAGATTCGACTGAGCTTGTTTGAGTTTTTAAAGCTTTAGCTTCATTAGATTTTCAAGTTGTCCTCATTGAGAGGTAGAAAATGACATGTAAAATGTAAATTCGTATACCTTTGAAGCATGCTTTCACAAAGATGAGGGTGGGTTTGGTGCAAAAGTGGTCTAAAAAATCCTATGAAAAATGTAGAAGGTGGCCTAAAAGTGTGTGAATTGGGACTCCTGAGTCTTCAATTCGATAGTGTTTCAGCATGTGCGTGCTTTTTTGGCTCCCCTCAACTCTTGCCTTTTCTTTCTCGACTCTAGCCTTGTCACAATGGGAGGTAGAGACCCCTATCTATAGGGAAAAATGCCTATAAATGCATGAAAAGTAGGGAAAATATGTGTGATCATGCCTCTGTGCGCGTGATCACGAGCCTAAGGCATGTGATCACGGGCGCGCCACGGGCCTGGGGCCCGTGATCACTGTTTTGGTGCGTGGTCATAAGCTTAGTCACGTGATCATGCACTCTTACGCGTGTCACGCGGCCTTCCCAAGCTTTGTTCACTCTGTTTCAGGGGTGTTTTTTAAGATTTTTGGACCTTCTAGATGTGTTTCCGATGTCTGTTTCATCAAAATTAGCTTCCATTTTCACGTGTGAGTAAAATGTGTTCGAGTTTGATCACGCACTACAAAATTGCTCATGTGCTACTTCTCGGGATTATGCGCACTATTCTGGAGTCACTTTCAAAAGTTTTAAGGGCTTAAGGACGTATTTTCGATGTCCGTTTTGTTAAAATGAACTTCTGATTTTCACGAAGTTGAACTCCAGTCTGACGAGATGAACACCAGTCTGACGAGTTACACATTTTGAGCGACGGTTGCTCGAAATGAGCTACTTATCATTCTGATTTTGGAGGTTAATTTTGCGGTACGAGATAATGATTTGGAGGTTAATTTTGCGTGATTCGGATTTTTCAGATTCTCGGCATTCTTTAGAGCCGGTACGAATGAACAGACACTTGTCATGTTCGGAGGAATGTTTTCATCACTGGACCTTTTTGGGAACAATCAAAATTTAATGTATGACAGTTGCCCCCTGCTTCGTGTGTGTTGTATAGCCACCTAGCACTGATGTCAATACACGTGAAGCAAATGCAAAGATGCAAAAATAGTTTTGGGAAGAGGTACTTACTTGATGGTGTGCCATTTGGTAAGGCTTATCGTTGTTAATGTTGTTTCATTTGATTGGCAGAGCTACCACTTATTTGTGTGCCTTGCAATTCCCTCAGGTAAACAGAGATGATGCTTTCATAACCTCCTTAGGTATCAATGCAAATGCTACTAAGCTGATGCGATCCTTCTAAGCAGATGAGATGCTTCTAAGTATATAAGATGCTTCTAAGCAGATGAGATGCTTCTAAGCAAATGAGATGCTTATAAGTAGATAAAATGCTACTAAGCAGATACGATGCTTCTAAACAAATGAGATGCTACTAAGCAGATAAGATGCTTTTTAGCAAATGAGATGCTTCTAAGCAGATGAAATGCTATTAAGCAAATGAGATGCTACAAAGCAGATGAAAGGCTACCAAGCAAATGAGATGCTTCTAAGCAGATGAAACACTTCTAAGCAGATAAGATGCTTCTAAGCAAATGAGATGCTTCTAAGTAGATGAAATGCTTCTAAGCACAGAAAATGCTATTGAGCATATGAGATGGTTCTAAGAAAATGAGATGCTACAAAGTAGATGAGATGCTTCTAAGCAAATGAGATGCTTCTAAGCAAATGAAATGCTACTAAGCAAATGAGATGCTACCAAGAAGATAAGATGCTACTAAGTAGATGAAATGCTACTAACCAAATGAGATGCTTCTAAGCAAATGAGATGCTCCTAAGCAGATGAAAGGCTACCAAGCAAATGAGATGCTACTAAGCAAACAAGATGCTACTAAGTAGATAAAATGCTACTAAGCGAATGAGATGCTTCTAAGCAGATGAAATGCTTTTAAGCGGATAAGATGCTTTTAAGCAGATGAGATGCTCCTAAGCAAATGAGATGCTACTAAGCAGATGAAATGCTACTAAGCGAATGAGATGCTTTTAAGCAGATGAAATGCTTCTAAGTGGATTAAATGCTTCTAAGGAGATGAGATGCTTCTAAGGAGATGAGATGCTTCTAAGCAAATGAGATGCTTCTAGGCAGATAAGATGCTACTAAGCATATGAAATGCTACTAAGCAAATGAGATGCTTCTAAGTAGATGAAATGCTTCTAATCGGATAAGATGCTTTTAAGCGGATGAGATGCTTCTAAGCATATGAGATGCTTCTAAGCAGATGAAATGCTTCTAAGTGGATAAGATGCTTCTAAGTAGATGAGATGCTTCTAAGCAAATGAGATGCTTCTAAGCAGATGAAATGCTTCTAAGTAGAGAAAATGCCACTAAGTAGATGAGATGCTACTAAACGAATAAAAATGCTACTGAGCGGTGATGATGCAGTGATGATGTGAGCATGATTTCGTGACGTGTCAATTGTGATAATTGCAGATGTGACATGCTTGTGTTATATGTGCTTCATTTTTCTTTAATGATATGACTTTCTGAGATAATGATGTCAAATCTAGTGTCCTAAAACATACAAATCTCATGTTTGTGCGATTCATGCACATTTTTTATGTGCCTTTTTGGTAAAATGCAAGTTTGGGACCCTAGGAGTGCATGTGCGGGTGTCTAGTGTGTGCATGTGTGAGTCTCAGAGTGCGTGAGACTCAAAAGAGCTCGTGATCAAGTGCCTAGGGGGCATGATCATGCATTTTTGCACATGATCATGTGCCTGGGGCATGTGATCATGCACTAGGCATGTGGTCACGTGCTCCAAGGTGTGCCTGACATCTATAAAATGAACTGATTTTTGAGTTCAGAGCAACTTTTACCTGTTCTTCGACCTTCTTTAAGTCTTTTTTTGAGTTTTTTGGAGTGCTTTTCTGCTATTTTCTTCTATTGTTATTCTGTTGCTTTGTGGAGTGCGGGAATTATGGACTTCCATCATATTCTTAAGGATCTTGGTGACTTTGGTGGTGTGAATACTACTTCTTTTTCTTTTGATGAGTTTGTTCTAGAGGATGAGATGGTTTTCGGGCAGACTGGTGCAGGGACCTCTACTGCTGGAGCTATAGAGGCTGCTAGGACCAGTGGTGGAGCCTTTTCTCATCCACCTCGACTTTCCTGGGGAGATCCAATTCTCATTGTCTATAACCTGGAGACTCATGCTTGGACTATTCATCATCGACCGATTAGTTTGCTTACTTAGATTTTGCTGTAGTTAGCTTTACTTATTGTAGCTCTAGTTGTTTGCCTTAGCACTTACTCTGTGTGTTGCTCCGATTTTAGCTCTTGATGTTTGGTTTTAGTATTCATTGTCTGTATAGCTCTAGCTGACATGTATTTTAGCTCTTGCTATAGTCTAGCTCTAGCTATTTTTTAATTTTTGCTGTAATGTAGCTCTTACTATAGTCTAGTTCTAGTTATAATTTTGCTCTTGCTGTAATATAGCTCTTGCTGTAATTTAGCTCTTGCTATCTGATTTTACTATTAGCACTTGCTATTTATGTAGCTCTAGCTGTCTGATTATAGCGCTTGTTGTTCGTGTAGCTCTAGCTATAGTGTAACTCTTGCTGTAGTCTAGCTCTAGCGATAATTTTGTTCTTGTTGTAATGTAGCTTTTGCTATAATGTAGCTCTTACTATAATTTAGCGCTTACTATCTGATTTTACTATTAGCACTTGTTGTTTATGTATTTCTAGTTGTTTGATTATAGCACTTGTTGTTTGTGTAGCTCTAGTTGTAGTGTAGCTCTTACTGTAGTCTAGCTCTAGCTATAATTTTGCTCTTGTTTTAATGTAGTTCTTATTGTAGTGTAGCTCTTGTTGTAGTGTAGCTTTTGCTATAATGTAGCTCTTGCTATCTATTTTACTATTAGCACTTACTTTTTATGTAGCTCTAGTTGTTTGATTGTAGCACTTGCTGTTTATATAGCTCTAGCTGTCTGATTGTAGCACTTGTTGTAGTTTTCCTACAAAGATGCAAAAAGAGATGTTTTAGTATTTGATAAAATGTTATAACTATTTCACCTGTTGGTTGTAGTCCTCTAGGCCTGTCATTCAGCTGCCTGGTAGCTTTAATAAGGTTAGCTCATATTATCAGGGTCTTCCTTCATGAGTGAAGTAGATGGTTGCTGGGAGGGGCTTTGATGGTATTATTTCTGCTCTTACTTATAGCTTTTATGCATAGAGTTAGGCTGCGATGTGCGCTCTCATTGAGTGGTGGATGGATACTACCCACACGTTCCATTTGCCTTTCAGGTAGATGACTATCACTCCGCTTAATTTTGTAGCCATTACTAGGTTGAGTTTCTTCGGGGAGCCTATCCCTTTCAGTAGTGAGGCATGTAGTTTTGCCATTATAAGGAATAAATGGTTGAAGGATCTATTCGGTGTTACTACTTCTGTGAAGTCTAGCTTCTCCTCTTTGATCCGGTATATGCAGCTTGTAGAGAAGGTCGTGTTAACTCTGATGAGTTGGCTAGGTGTTTTTTGTTCTATCTTCTAAGTGTCATTATCTTCCCGAATGCCTCCGACACTAGCTTCCTGCAGTTGTTACCTGTCCTAAGGAACTTAAGGGATCTGCTAAAGTACAGTTGGGGCACAGCCGCTTTTGCCCATATGTATTCTGGCATAGATGCGGCTTGAAGAGGAGGCTCACAGATTTGCTATTGCTTTTTCGTGTTGGATGTGAATGTGGTCTCTTGCTTTTGGATTGCTTAATGTTTGATTGTTCTAACTCCTTTCTTCTTGACAAGTTTAGGCTTATGAGTTTGGGGTGTTTCCTATTCCCACTATTGAGCAATTGCTTGAGAGTGGATTTCCACATCTTCCACGATGGATTAGGAGGACTTCTAGTTTGATTGGGAGTCCAGCAGAGGCGAGGGGTCTCTTGAGTAGATTGGCCTACAGTCAGGTACGATGTATTTTGACTTTACTTTACTTATTCTTTTTCTTTTGCGTATATGTTTCTTAGAAGATTTGTCCATGTTGGTGGATGGAGCGATAGGACTGGTCGATTGAGATGGGGGTGGCTTGGTGCCTGACACAAAGGAGGGTCTTATTGCCCTGGTCTTATTAACAATGTGTGGTATCTGGGTGAGCGGGTCTATCGCTGGTGGGATGGACCATTTATGAAGAGAGTTCAAGTTTCTGCCCCTGGGGATATATTTTGGGATTGAGAGCTTATTGCAGAGGAGCTTGACAGAGCTGAGAGAGGGTATCCTTTTGAGGATTTCCTGTAGGGAGCTCATTTCTCTTATATGATGACTTTGGTGCCGCAGTTGATTGATGTTATGGCCAGTGAATTTGTTCCTCCTTCACCTACTTAGGCAGATCCATTACAACCTTCGGGTTCTAGAGCTGGGACTTCACAGTCATCCTAAGGTCATTTTGCTTCTAGGGTCACATCTTCTGACCTGGTATGCTTCTGAGCTATATTTTCTCTATTTTTATATAAGCATGTAACAAACTTTTTAGTATTAAACGGTAAATGACATGAGTTATAAGAGTTTTATCTACAGAATTCTATACATCGTCAAATGAGATAATATTCCCCTCATTTTGACAAGGAGAGTGGTCCTAAGACCGAGGGGATGGCCCATACCAGTGGTGTGGGATCTGGTCGTGCCGTTCTTGGTGATTTTGTGAGTGTGGTGCCTCTGATGTTGTACAAGCTGACAGTTACAGGAGTGAAAGCTTGTTTCTCTTTGCCTAGAGTGGGTACATCACTGTCGAATATAGTGCCTGCAGATGCCACTCATGTTAGTTTCTTAACTTCGCTAGGTTTTGCCCCTTTCCTTACTTTGTTCATTATCTGATTTCTTTTTCTTTGTAGGTGCCTGTTTCCACTGCTCAGTCTTGGTATACTATTACAATCAGTGCGCAGGAGTATTTCATGGAGTTTACCAGCGCATAAAGCGTATTGCCTTCTTCTTTTATTAATTTGTACTTGCTTTATGTGAATGCATGTGTTTTTATAAATGCATAAGATGTAACTCGTGATGTTCATCTAATGTAGAGTGAGTACATCCTCGCTAGTCATGAGTGGGAGAGGGAGCGAGCGTCGTATCATGAGCAGATTAATCAATTGCATGTGCAACTTGCAGCTTTTAAGATGGATGCAGAGGATGCGAAGCCCAGCTCGGATGATGGGGATGCTTGAATGGATTTAGCTCTTGTGTTTGATAGCACCCATGGCTGATGTATTTGTTTTTAGGAAGCTAGGTATGGGCTTTCATATGTGGTTATTCAGTGTTGTATTATTTTCCCGAGGTTATGGACTCGGGGTGTTGTATTTGGGCATCTATTGTATTTTTTACTGATGGTTGTTGTTGTTGTACTCTGGATTGACTAACTTGTATATTCCTGATAGTAATATTTGTTCATGTACCTGTGACTATTCTATCTGATTATTCTACTTCATCTACCTCTTTCTTTTATTTTTCCCTCTTTTGCATAGGGCGTCTCTTTTCAGAGCTCTTCGCATCTATCTGGGTATATTTTCTTTTTTCCTCTTTTGCCTAGGGTGTCTCTTTTAAGAGCTCTTCACACCTAGCTAGGCTTTTTTTAGGTTCGACAATAGTGGCTAGCAATCTGGAGAAGAGATAATGAAACAAGTAAGATCTGCAAAGCATGTAATGAAAATATGCAAATTGTACTTAGCATGCTCGACATATTCGGATGATAATGATGTATTGCATTTCCTAAAATGTACTTACATGACTTGACAAGCATTCACATATTTACTAAAAACATTTAGGAAAAGCACAATTGCATTTATGCAAATTTTGAATTGACAGTACTCTTGTCCTTAGTTAGCCGCTTCAGGTTTTCTAACTAAGTATTTTCTCTCAGTTCCCTCACTTTTTCCTAGGCAACCTTTTTGGGTTTTCAACCTAGTGGGAAATCCCCTAATTTTTGCCTGGGCTGCCTTTTTTCAATTTTTAACTCAAGGGGGCTTTGGTTTTTTTTGTATTTGCTCTAGACATAATATTTCTTCAAGCGGTCTGTGTTGGTAGAGTCAGAGAACTCATTTCCTTCAGAATCCATGAGCTTAATAGCTCCTCTTGATAGAATAGTTTTGACCAAATATGGCCTTCCTGAACTTCCCCCTAGGGTCTAAGACATTCTATTTGGCTTGCTTTAGTACCCAGTCTCCTGCTTTCACACTCTTGTGTTTGACTTTCTTGTTGAAGGCTCTAGCCAGTCAAGCTGCGTATGATACAGTGCTTTGAGTCTCTAATTCTCTAGAGTATTGAGGTTGCCATGCCTTTGCTAAGCCCATTATACTTCAAGCAGTTCAGATTCAATTGCTATTTGTAATTATTTGATTTCAATTTCCATTGGGAGTACTGCTTCGAATCTGTATACTTGTGAGAAAGGAGTGGCTCCTGTTGAAATTCTGACTGTTGTTTTGTATCCCTACAATGCGTATGGTAGTCTATCTGCCTAATCACATTAAGTCATAGTCATCTTTGACAAGATCTTTTTAATGTTTTTGTTTGCAGCTTCGACTGCTCTGTTTGCCTATGGACGGTAAGGTCAGGATTTGTGATGCTCCACCTTATAACTCCTTAGTAATTCCCTCACTTCCCCTTGGAACTGAACACCATTATCTAAAACTATGTGATGGGGAATCCCATATCGGCATAATAGGTTTTTTCTAATGAACCTTGCCACCTGTTTTGCCCCTAATTTTGCATATAATTCTACTTTGACCCATTTTGTGTAGTCTCTTGTTACTAGGATGAACTTATGTCCGTTCAAGGCTGTTGGGTGAATTTCTCCAATTATGTCTAACCCCATGTTGAGATGGGCCATGGAGAAGAGATAGAGTGCAGCTCTGTTGGAGGAAGATGGCTGATGTCCCCGTGAATTTGGCACTTATGGCACCTTCTTACGAATCTGATGCAGTCTTCCATCGTCATCATCCAAAAGAACCCTTGTCTTATTAACTTTTTAGCTAGAATGGCGCCATTCATATACGGACCACAAACGCCCTCGTGTACTTCTTCCATTACTCTAGCAGCTTCTATCTCTTCTAAACATCTGAGTTGTATCCTATCTGGAGTTCTTTTGTATAATACACCCTGGTATGATGTGAATTTTGATGCTAGTTGCCTGATGACTGCCTTGTCTTTTTTTACTGCCTCTCAGGGTAAATTCTCTTTGTGAGGTACTATTGTATATTGTAGAACCAGGGTTTGTTGTCTGCTTTTGTTTCTATTATTCTGAGGCATTTGTGGCTAGGTTGCTCTGATTTGAGTAGGATTAGAGTCTTCATGGGCATTTTGGTCGGTCCTTCCTATACTGATGTTAAGTAAGCAAATGTGTATTCCATTTGGTTATGGTTTCCAGGGAGTGAAGCAGGTAGAATTGTATACCTTAGTCTCTAGGACTTAGATAGAGCAAGTAGGGTGTCAAACACTGGGAATGTTATATTTTATATTAACCGAATAGATAATAAGATGGATAGGCAATATATTAATAATGGAAGTTGTTGAATTATTCTAACTATTCTAATTAACTACTAATACACTAATTAATCTAAATATTAAAGTAAAGATGGTTTATTAGAACTACAATTCCGAATTAATCAATGAATCATAACAAAGAATGAATACATGCAATGATTGGAGAATATGGCCTAAAATCCTTAAGTGCAACTGTCGTTGATCAAATAAGGGCATTTCCATCTAGAGTCTATA
>CATIWM010054859.1:0-27786 GCA_949671775.1 Mallotus repandus
ACTATCATGAAAAATGCATTACTAATAAGGACCAAACTTTTTAAGAAAAAAAACTTATTTTTATGTATTAAATTAATTAATTAATTATATATATATATATATATATATATATATATATCTTGTTATATTCAAGATTCCAAAAGATACTTGGAATTTTTCATTACTCTCGACCCGTATAATGAAATCAAATTGAATGCCATATCTTTTCTGGTAACACATATACAAATGAAATTTTTATTTATTTGTATGTACGAAAAAAAGAATGAGTGAATTAAAAAAGAAAAATTGTACTAATCCACATATGTCTCTATCAATCAGAATCAGTACTAGTTGAAAAAAATGAAAATTCCCATATTTGTATTTACTTTGATGAGAAATGTAAAACAAAAAATAAAATAAAAAAGAAGGATCCCTTGGGAAATAAAATTATGTTATTTGAAAGGTCGTTTGATGTAGTTAAAATAACTGAAATTTGAGTTGTTCGATCAAGTAAGGGAAACTCAATAGAATTCATAACTGTTTACAATGTTATTCTTTTTCATTATTTTTGCTCAATATTCAAGAGCTAAAACCATTCTAATGCTCCCTTTTCTCAGTGCATAAACTGAACTAACACATAAAAACTTATATATATATATATAATACATAAAAATAAGTTTTTTTCTTAAAAAGTTTGGTCCTTATTAGTAATGCATTTTTCATGATAGTTAAATATAAATATATTAAAATATATAACTTTAAATAATTTAAATTTATGTGTTAAAATTTAAAAACAATAATATATATACCATAAATAAACTAAGGGTTTAAATATAATTTTAGAAAATAAAATTTAAATTTTTTACTAAATATTTTTGTGAAAGTATGGACTAATTGGTTAACTTACTAAACTATTAGGGAGCTTTTTGTAATTTTTATTGTGCTATTTGTGTACATCTCAGACAATAGAGGTGTAAATGAAATTTTTAGGGCCAATTTGACCTTTGTTGCAAAGTTTGGGGGGCAAATTGACCCAAAAAGATAAAAAAAAGGCAATTTAAACATTGCTAAAAAGTTTAAGGGCCGAATTGAGCCTTATTCTCTTATTGTAGCATCGCTACTCACTGCACAAATCTTTATCTATTATCATATTAAGAGTTGTTGGCATGCTGTATCCACACATTCATCATCTGGAATCAGAAGTTTTGACGCAATCATGATTTTATTATTACTGGTGGTGAAAGTAGCATGGGAGATGCAGCCCTGTTTCTATCTGCAGATAAGTGCAGAAGAAATGAAAAAGGGGAGGCATTTTGATGTCAAAGTTTACATGCGACATGAGCCCTTGAAGAGCTGATTGATAAGCATCATTACTGTATGCATAGTGCCTATTGGCACGAAAGAATTAGGATCAAGTGCAAATTAACTTTAATTTGTCACTTTTGAAAATGCCATTTGTAGTACATGTTGGAACACCGTGAATTCCACCGACCCTTTACAATAAAATTCAAGAAAAATCTTTATTTGACATTTTTAAAATTTAAATTTGAATACTTTTCAGAATCTCAACTTAAACCAATCAGTTTAAATCTTATCGGTAAATATTTAGAATATATTACTTATTAGATGATTAAGTGTTATTTTAAATATAAATAATAATTTTTTTTATAATTATTATGTATAAAAAATGGCAAAAGGTAATAAAGTAATGTAAAATTTGTCATGGAGTTGTGTATTTCATCAATTTGTTTTGAGGAGAAAGCATAAAGAAGATATTATCATATTAAAACCTTTATTGTAATTTAGGATTTAATATTTTTAAAAAAGTGATGAAATAAAAAATTGAAGTTAGGTCACATTACATTATGACCAGTAAAGGTAAATGAAAGGGAAATAAAGGAAGTAAATGTGACTTTTGTTGTTGTTGTTCAAAGAAAATGTGACTTTTATTGTTTATTTTTTCAAAAGGAAAATTAGGAAAGACTGCAATATGATGTTCCTTTTTCACTTGAGCTTTTTTTTTTTCTCTAAAAGGGAGAGAAAATAAAACTTTATAAGAAGAAAACAAAATTTCAATATTAATCAAATTCGAAACTTTAATCTATTTTTTTTTTTCAAAAAAATCAAAGGAACATAAACATATTTGAATTGTAAGTCTAATTTAATTGTATTAAATGTCTTAAATGTAACTAATATCAATAAGAGGTAAGAAAAAAACTCACATTTTAGTCATATTTAAATGTAAAAAAATGATAATAGACTAATATTTTAGAAAAATATAACATATAATTTTAGTGAATTATTAATTTATACTATATATGAAATCAAGCCATTATTTAAGAGTTTTCAAAAAAAAAAATTATTATATTTAATTTTATTATAATAATTATACATATGTATCTATATATATATGTATATTTCATTATTTTATTAAATTAATAGTTTAACTTGTTAGTCCAATGTTTCAAAAAAAAAAAAAACTTGTTAGTCCAAGTCAGTATTAATTAATGGAATATTAATTTGTAGAGGTTTTATTATAGAAGACAAATAAAAACCAAGGATCAATTTTAACAATATGTTTGAAAATATAAGGATCAATTTTAATGCAACTTCTTCCCAAGAAAGATATTTTTGAGTGTAACGGCAGAACAGTCAAACAAAAAAGCTATTATCTAATTCTCTCTTTTCTTCCTCACATGCTCTAATCTGTTAGTTCACAACTACCCCGTTTCGAGATTGGTTCTTTGTCCTTTTAATAATTCCAGTTCCTGCCAAAAAATAAAAAATAAAAACCAGCACAAAATCCCACAACACAGTCTTCCTTTTTTCTTTTTGGAAAAGAAAGAAAGAAACCATTTAAGACCCACTACCCAGTTGCTGTCTTTGCATGTAAAACTTCACATCACCTCAAAGCTAGAAGCTTTTCAGGGTTTTGATTGGAATTAACGAGATGGGAGCAGTAAAGGCAGCGATTTGTGACGCTGTGCTAACGTTTATGTGGGTTTTTTGTTCATCACTGATTGGGTTATTTACTATCCTTATAGCTACTGCACTTGGCGTACAGCAGCAAGTTTGGGCTTCACGTTTTATCGCTGTTTTTATTGTTTTTGTGTTACTCTTCTTGTTTGGTTTGATCGCCAGGCTTCTGGGTGGTGCTAGTTTTAATCCTACTGGCATTGCTGCTTTTTATGCTGCTGGTGCCGGTGGTGATAATCTTTTCTCTATTGCCCTTAGATTCCCTGCTCAGGTAAATTTTCCAAGTCTTATACTTTTTGTGCTTTTGCTTCATAGTGACATAAATAGCAGAATATGAATCGATTCCCTCAATTATTCTTGCTTAATGCTCAGGTTTATTGATTTTGTACCTGAGTTTATCTACCTGCTTGTGTTATTTGTGAAAGAGAAGAAATTATTAAACTGGATCTTGCCCTAAAGTCAATTTTTATCCTTTCTTGTCTTAAAAGATTTCTTTTTTAATTTTTCTTTAGGGACTTCTTGAAGTACCTAAATGTTTTTTCGAGTAACAAGAGTACAACTTTTTGCAACTCTTTGCGGTTTTCAAAAGAAACTAGATGGATCCGGAATGACCCTTTGGAATGAAGAACAATGCTTTACAGTGATCCATCTTTCAGAGAGAAGGGACTTTAAAAGAATAATAGCCAGTCCCAAAAAAAAAAATTAAAGGAACACAATTTATGATGTTGCTAATGTATTTCTTGATGTCTTTTTGGCAGGCAGCAGGTGCTGTGGGTGGTGCATTGGCAATCTTGGAGGTGATTCCTCCGCAGTACAATCACATGCTTGGAGGCCCAGCTTTGAAAGTTGACTTGCACACTGGGGCCATTGCTGAGGGGGTGTTGACCTTTTTAATTACCTTTGCTGTTCTTGTAATTATTCTTAGAGCTTCTCGAAACCCATTTGTGCAGAGTTGGTTGATTGCTGTTGTGACTGTAACATTAGTTGTCATGGGTTCTCAATATACCGGTCCTGCCATGAATCCGGCTAATGTGAGTAGCCCAGCTCTGTTTATATTTACCTATTTAGAACCATTTACTGCTTGGGTTTCTCTATCTTAATAATATGGAGTGTTTTCAAATATTTTCACATTACTTACCATGATATAAATGACAAGAAGATGGTTCTTTTCTATAATTTGCATGCTGATAAAATGGTTTGAGTGTAGTGGTTTGTTTTATACTTTATATGCTGCACGACCATACTTCCACATGCTCTATTGTGATCAATTTTTGTCAATATTCTGTCCAAAATTGTGACTGACTCTTGATTTTTAGCTTCTTTGCGTTATTTGTTTGAAAACTTGTTATGATCTGCTTAATATTTATGTAAATTATATGTTAATTATTACAAACGTGATGTTTTCATGTCATGTTGAATACATTGTATCAGTTGGAAATGTTATCTCTTTAATATTCCTTTTCATTTTGTTCTTTGCCCCTTGCATTCTAGCTTTTATCATGTCTTAGGATAGTTTTGATGACTGAGAATGCCTTACTAAGGGAAACTATGTGTTGGAGACGTTTGGACACACAGATTTTTGTTGTTTTGAATTCTGTGGTCATGTAGTCTCTTTTTTCATCCTGTCCATTTGTTATTGATGTATCCATCTCTAATTCATGAAGAAGAAATGGAAGAGAGATCCTGCTTATCCTTTCGCACCAAATTCAAAATGACGAAATGAATTACCCGATTCATTCTTTTTCTGTTGACTGGAATTTTTCCCTTCCAACATTTCGATCAATACATAAACAATCATGAAAAAGAGATTAACTAAATTTTTTTTTTTATAGCTGATTCAAAGAAATGTACGGTTTAGACAGCAATAATCTGTCATAGTTACTCAGTTTGTAAAAGAGGGGAGAAAAAAGTAAACTATGGATAAGAATCTATCCTCTGGAAGATTTGCTTGAGTTATATGCAAAGTAAAGGGCATAATAGACCTGGTAGTTGCTTGGACATAATGGTGGTGCTAACCATAACACTGTTGATTTTTGTTGGCGGTAACTAATGTCACAGACTGTTATTGTTAGATTTATTGCAAAAAAGGGGAACGGATTGAAAGAGCGGATGAAACAAGAATCTTATCACTTGGCTAGCAAGGGGTGCATAGAATAAATTAGTGCAGGAAAAAACAACAACTGTACAATGAGAATTGAGAATCGTGTGGGGTTTGTGGGTATATGTGTGTTAGTGTAATGTTTAAGAGCTATTGGCATACTGCATCCAGGCACTTTCCTCTGGAATTGAATTGACGCAACGTAGTGATGACTTTTGTTATGACTATAGTAATTTGAATAAGTTCAGGATCATCCCTGTACCTGCATGCAGTTAAGTGCAGGAAAGGAGATGGACAGGTGTTGTAATGTAAGTTGACATTTGACAAGAGTTTTTGAAGGGCTGATTGATAACTATTGTTATTATATGTAATAGTTTTTATTGGTTAGTAGCATGAGTTTCTGCCACCTCCCTTAGGAGCATAATGTTAGGGTGAGCTACCCTTTCCTGTTTGATTGAAATTAGAATCGTTGAGGACACTTTTAGAGTCACATTGATGATACAACTCTTTAGTCTTGGCATGCATATATTGTGTAAATGCTTAGTCTCATTAACATTGCTCAAGTGTTTGCTTTTGTTTATTCTTCTTATGTGCTGCTTTGGTTAGTTTTGGACCTTTCTGTTCCTTTCAAAGGACCATTACCTTCTTTCATGAATCATCACTGTTTAGACACTACAATAATCATACAGAAGCATAACTAAATATGCAAGTTACTGTTTCTGCAGGCTTTCGGGTGGGCATACATAAACAAATGGCACAATACATGGGAGCACTTGTATGTTTACTGGATTTGCCCCTTCATAGGAGCAATATTGGCTGCTTCAGTGTTCCGTGTGATCTTCCCACCACGGGCACCAAAACCGAAGAAAGCCTGAAAGGGAAAAATTAGCTTGTGTTAAATAGTTGATAAAGTCATGTTCAATTGTAGTAAAATTGGCTCAATGTGTAAACTATCTTCATTCATCTACTTATACTGATGGCAATTGACAATTCATTCTCATCTTCCTTCCCTTCCGAAATAATCATGTTGTTGCTGTTATCTGCTTCTTGACAAAAGGCAAAGGCATAGAATTTTATAGTGATGTAATGCAGCTTCATTGGAACATGACTTGCGTTTATCATGGCATTTCAAGGGCAATTTCATTCATGGAGGTTGAAAATATTGGAATTGCCATCAGGAAAGTTACATGGCAGTGAGGCACAGCATCTTTACAGGAAAGCTATTTATGTAAATTGAACTTTAGTGTTTTGTTGCAGAAAGTCATGTGGAATTTGCATAATTTCTCACATTGTTGTGGAGTTGGTGTAAGTTGGTAGAAAATTAACAAATATATTTTTTTAATTAGTAGAGATGGTTAATTTTAACATTCTAAAGCGGAGAAGGAGGTGAGGGTTTGAATATGCTTTTCTTAATTGGATGCCATATTTTTTTTTTTGTTGTCATTTGGACGATTTGTAGGAACAAATTAACAAATATTGATGTTGGCATCATCATAGTTTCATATTTATTTAAAAACAAATCACATACTTATATTTGGGATTAAGGCTAAAGGTTTTCTAGATTATTTAGAAGCATTATTTTCTTAAGAAGAAACAAGAAAAAGGCAATGGTCTTGCTCTAAGAAATGACTATATATATATATAGCACTTTTAAGATTTTACAAAAGAAAATATATTTTAATTAACGTAGATTGATATAAAAATATCTTTATTATTTTATCTCACTTTATCAACAAGATTAATTTTCACTTTTTAATATTTATTTTCAATAAATCTATCCTTTTTTTAGCAGAAATTAATCCCGTTTGATATCTTTATAAGCTAAAAATATTACAAGCTAATTTTTTAAAAAATAATTAATTTTACTTTATTAAAATTATCTAATTGATTTATTAAAATATTTTATTTTATTTATATTTTAAAATAATTAAATAAAATATATATTTTAATTTATAATTCGTACATCTAGAGCTTGGAATTAGCATATTGCACAAACCTCTTTGTTTACGTTGTTTTTTTAAAAAAAAAATCTCCGCAGACGTGCAAAAAAATTAAAAAAATAAAAAATAAAAACAAAGCAACCCGCGTCGTCTTCCTTCCTCATCTGTCCCTCGCTCGGTCGGTCCGCTCCCAGTTACAACTGCCACTCAAAACGACATTGTCACTTCATTTCTTCTCTTTCACACCATCCAAACACTCCCTTTTTATGCCACTCCGCCACCTCATTTCCATTCCATCAATATCATCTTATTGTTATTATTATTTATCCATTAAATCAAAAACAAAAACAAGGAGAGCTGGATCCATCACAGGAACCAGCGCATTCCTTGAAGGCAACTGCCGCCGCCGCCGCCTCCTCCGCCGTTACCTCCAACGGCCAGATCCGTTACCGTTCCCCTTCCTCCGCTGAACTCCTTGATACCTCCACCTCTTCCTCTTCCTCCTCTTCGGCCATCTCCTCCTCCCTCCCTCCCTCCTCCGCCTCCGCCACTTCCCCCACTCACTCCGACCATCACCACTTGTTGTTTTCTGAAAGGGCGATGAAGCGTCCACTGCCTCGTCACGAGTCCTTGTCCGATAAGATCCATCGCTTCCGCAGCATTCTGCTTGTGGTTTCGATTCCGGTTGTTTTGATTGTGTTTGTTTTATTTGTTATGCCTAGTAGATCTCCGACGACTCTTGTACAAGATTATGAGATTAATAATAGGAAAATGTCGCCTCAGTTGAGAGCTGGTAAGAGATATGCCGTTATTTTTGATGCCGGAAGTTCTGGCAGTAGAGTTCATGTTTATTGTTTTGATCTTAGAATGGATCTCGTTCCTATCGGTAAAGATCTCGAGCTTTTTGTTCAGGTGATTGATTTTATTCTCATAATTTCACTTAGATCTGTATTGTTTTTTCTTTTGTGTTGAATTTAGTTCGTGTTAATAAATTACAGCTACTACTTGTTTGGAATATATCATGTTCAAGAGTTCAATTGAATTGAATTCTTGCAAAATCATGTAAATGATTTCATTTCTTACAAAATGCCTTCTAATTTCATGTTTCTCTCAATTTAAAAATAGAAATGTGTTTTGAAAGAAATTAATACATGCCTCTCCAGAATTGAATTCTCGCAACTTCGAGACATGAGAATAAACGAAATTGAATTTTTGCATTTTATAGGCTTTCCAGTAAATGTGTAATTGCTAATTAGTGTTCTAATTATGGCTATTATTTTTCATCTTTTTGTTATATAGACTAAACCAGGATTGAGTGCATATGCAAGTGATCCACAGTCTGCTGCAAATTCTCTTCTTTCATTGCTTGATAAAGCAGAAAGTGTTGTACCTAAAGATCAGCGGTCTAACACACCTGTCAGAGTGGGGGTGGGTGAATTTAGATTTGTTCTCACGTTGAATGTTAGCAATTTGATTCTTTAATTTCATCTTGTGTGTTGGTAATTTATTGAACTGGCTTTTTGATGTCTACATAGGCTACTGCTGGTTTAAGGGCATTGGGGATCATAGCATCTGATAGAATTTTGGAGGCAGTAAGGCTTTTTTCACCATTTTCTGTTTGTTTCTTGTATTATTTTTCTTTATCATGATCTTGTATTTATAGCTGTTTGCTTTCTTGTTTTAAGGTTAGGGATCTTTTGAGTGACAGGAGTACCCTGAAATCTGAAGCTGATGGAGTCACTGTTCTGGATGGCTCCCAGGAAGGTTCTTATGAATGGGTATACTGTATTGACTACTAAAGCATTTATCATTTGGCTCCTCAATTACGTCAAAAGTTGTACTCGTGCAAGTTATTTTTCAAGTCATAACATCTACATGCTTTAAACTTTTAGGTTTCTGAAAATGCACATCTTTAGCAAATACAGCAATAGCAAAAAATCTGAGGCAACTTGTTTTTTTAGTGTGTTCTCACGAACTATAGGGTGGCAGGGGAGTGTGACGGTGCCCCCGTTGGTTAGTGTTATGTTTTTAATTTTACATTGGTGACATACCTCTAGAATTACTAGGGCGTCTAAAGTGGCCAAAGGCCAGTAGTTTCTCTTATTGATATATATCTTTGGCTTCTTCTGTCTGTTGGCATTGGTGACACAGACAAACAAGGTGGTGTTCATTCAAGTTACTAGCATAGCCCTCTAGTGCCAGGATGTGTTATTACCCCCATAGTTACAACAAGGTAATTTTAGGCTTCTACCCAGATCAGCAACATTATAGTAATTTTGGCTATATCTTATAGCTGGAAATATATTTTGTCCATTTCGCCCACCATTTTGGCCAACCACCCTAGTGGTAATGCGAGTGAGTTATCTAGAGAAATTGGTCTAGTGGTTGAGGTTGCTTTTGAACCCTGCTAAATATAAAGAGAATGATATTGTAATTTACTGATACAGTTTATTTTACCCTGGCATCATGATCCATCTTAATTTTTGAACTAGTTTTCCCTTGCTTCTATTTCCTTTTACATGTTCCTTTTCCTTTGCTTGAGAGCACTGGGTGTTGATTTATTTGCTTTCTATTTTCTGGATTACCATCCTTAGACCTATCACGTGTTTGCCTTCAAACTGAGTAAGCATTTTTTTACTAGTTTTAAGGAATTATTACACCCATGAAACCAGAATAACAATTCCAAGTTCATTGCATGTAAAAAGGTTATGGTTTGATGATAGTAAAGTGGTCTTTTATATTCTTTACTGATATCCTACTTGTTATAGGTCTTTTCCTTACTTCTTTCTTGTGTTGCAGGTGACAATAAATTACTTGTTAGGCAGATTGAGCAAGTCATATTCTGATACGGTTGGAGTGGTTGATCTAGGCGGTGGATCTGTTCAAATGGCATATGCTATCTCTAAGGAAGATGCTGCAAAGGCTCCAAGGGTGTCAGATGGAGAGGATACATATGTGAAAGAAATGCGTCTGATGGGGACTGATTATTACCTCTATGTTCACAGGTTTCTCTCTTTTTTAATAAACTGATTTTATGGTTATGTAAACAACAATTTCTTGTGTAATTACCTTAAATGGATTTCTCAAATCATGGATTTTATTTCATTTTTATTGGGTAATGTTTCACAAGTATTCACATTACTTCGAAGCATTAGGAAAATTCTTTATGAGATTGATTAATATGGGTTTGGCACTTGCATATGCAGTTACCTTCACTATGGTTTATTAGCAGCTCGAGCAGAAATTTTGAAGGTTTCTGAAGGTTCTGACAATGCCTGCGTTATGAACGGCTATGATGGTATGTTTAAAACACTTTGCTTATATGAACTTTTTTCCTGTTCTGAAAACAAGAGTTTCTTCTGCATAACATGCATTTATAGAAGATTGATATGCTTTATGAGATGTAAAAGACAATTGTCTTTATGGTACCCATTGCCAACAATTTAGCATTCTTGAAATCAGAACTTTGGTCAGGTGCAGTGTTGTAATGTGCATGGCAAAATGACAAACTATGTGCTTCCTTGTTTCATTTTTTTTTAGCTATTATAGTTAAGCCATTGCCTACTTTTCACATACTTTCTTGCAAACGTGAGAGGGCTTGTAAAACCATGTAAGATATCTTATGGAAATGTTATTACAGTTGATCTATTTTATTACTTGGATCTATCTGTGTTCATAATATTTAGAACTTTGTGGATTGTCATCATTTTTCTGAAGCCATCATTAATAATATTATTAAGTGTAGTGAAATCAAGATTTTACTTAGGATATTCTGTTATCTAATTTCATCGCTTGATATAGTTGACTGTTTAGGGTGATCAAGGAAAATGTGAAGTTTGACTATTTCTTGGAATAATGCAGATGAATTATGCTATTTAACTTGTCCAAATAAAAAATTTATTATAATTTTCTTTTTTACCTTGCGTCGAAAGGGGTTTACAATTACGGGGGACTGCATTATAATGCATCAGCTCCTGCTTCTGGTTCAAGCTTTGATGGATGCAGGAGTCTTGCTTGGAAGGCTCTGAAAGTTAATGAAACAACATGTACCCACATGAAATGCACATTTGGTGGAATATGGAATGGTGGTGGAGGTGATGGACAAAAAAATTTATTTGTTGCTTCATTTTTTTTCGATAGGGCTGCTGAGGTACTAATGATTTTTTCGTTTTTGGTTAATGAGGAAATTATTAAAATTGTAAATTATTTATCCAACTTTTTAACCAAACGACTGACATTGTAGGCTGGGTTTATTGATCGTTCTCAACCTGTTGCCAAAGTTAATCCTGGGAATTTTGAGGAGGAAGCTAAGCGCGCTTGTGAATTGAAACTCGAGAATGCGAAATCCACATATCCACATGTAGAGGAGGGTAATCTGCCCTACTTATGCATGGATCTCGTATACCAGTATACATTGCTTGTAGATGGATTTGGTAAGTTTTCTGAGTGTGTGCAAGTTGTCAATGATCACAATTGCTTTTATTTCTTGAAGTCATGCTAGGATTCTTATCTTTCTTGTATGATTGCTCTTCTTGTATAGGTATTGATCCTTGGCATACAATTACTTTGGTGAAGCAAATCAAGTACCGTGATTCGCTTGTCGAAGCAGCATGGCCACTAGGCAGTGCTATAGAGGCTTTGTCGTTATCAAAATAATGTTAATTACATCTGATCAAGTTGAAATTCATGACATCAGGTTCCTCAGCATCGGCAGTTTTTAGCAGATATAAAAGGGTTTATAATGTCAGAAAGAAGTTGTCAGCAAGTTGAAATGGAAATCGGGTTTCGGCCTAGATCAGGGGAATAATGAGAGAGAGAAATAGGTTCATTTATCTTGATTTGTAATTACGATACAAAATGTCCTGATTTATGATTTTTGAGAGTGATTCGGTTCTGGCCCCGCCAGACAAACAAATGATGATACGACCATTGCGTTGTCCTTGAACGCATGTTTGCTCCATTTTTCCTTTGAGCCTATCACACCAAGTTACAGCATTAGTTCAGGAGATTTGAAATAGAGTTAAAAGAGGTTTATATTCTCAGCAATTTAAATGATATATCCTGATTCCTGCTGTAAGTTGTTCGGCATGTTGGCAGAACAGACCTGAAAGCAGAATGAAGTGCTAAAAGGCCAAGAGTCAAGAAACAATATGGGGTAATGAAAGTAAATAATTCCAATGCAGAAACGACAATTATTATATGCTTGAACAGAGAAATGATAATTAATTACAGAATGACATAATGTAATAGTATGTATGTTAAAGGGCCAATCCAATCAAAGGGCATAGATTGAATTAATCACATGTTAACAAGGCCCAATTGGGGCGCTGAGCATATATACAAAAGGGAATGGGAGTGCAGATCAATTCTGGGAAGTCGAATTGTACTTTGCTTGCTGTTCTATGCAAATTTAAAGAAACAAAGAGAGGTATAATTTATTGTCGTTCAGTTCTTGGTTCTAACAGAAAAGAAGAAGAAAAAGAAAATCTCTGTTCTTCTTTCATTCAGTCATTTACTCAAACAGTTTGTGCTCCATTCATCTGATCGTGTCTTTATGCCCTGCTTTTGCTTATTAGGTTCTTTCATCAACAGTACAAATGCGAGCAATCAGGATTATTACTTCAAACGTAAAGAAATTTTCAGTTTTAGGTATGACCCATCATCTCATTTCACCTCATGTGGAGCCAAACCCTTTTACAATTTCAATCGTTGAAACCGCTAATAAGCCCTTGAGTTTTAATTTTTCAGCTCCTTTCTCTTCCTCAAATCTTGAATTCCCAATTCCACCAGATATTACTCCCAACAACCGTGAAGACTATTCTAGTGAGAGTGATCTTGGTGATGCTAGTGATGATGATAAGGATGATGGTAACATTAAACAGTTGAATTCAGAAGATGAAAATCTTGTTCAAGACGTGAAAATCATTATGAATATTCTGCATCAACAGAGTGGCAATCCTGTGGAAATGAAAAAAAAGATTGAACAATGTGGTGTCAAGGTTTCAAGAGAGCTGGTCGTAGAAGTACTCTCCAGAGTAAGAAATGGTTGGGCGGCAGCCTTTACATTCTTTTTGTGGGCTGCTAAGCAGACAGGTTACTCACATTCTGTACGTGAATATAATGCTATGGTTTCTATTCTTGGTAAAATGAGAAAATTTGATACAGCATGGACATTGATTGATGAGATGAGAGGTGTCAGGACTGGTATATCGCACATTACACCGCAGACTTTGCTTATTATGATTAGGAGATATTGTGCTGTGCATGATGTTGGTAAAGCTATAAACACTTTTTATGCATATAAGCGGTTTAAATTTGATGTGGGGATTGATGAATTTCAGAGTCTTCTATCGGCTCTTTGCCGCTACAAGAATGTTCAAGATGCTGAGCACTTGATGTTTTGTAATAAAGATGTCTTCCCGTTTAATACAAAGAGTTTTAATATTGTGCTCAATGGGTGGTGTAATGTGATTGGTAGTCCTCGTGAAGCAGAGAGAGTTTGGATGGAAATGTGCAAGAGGCATATCCATTATGACGTTGTGTCTTATGCAAGTATCATATCTTGCTACTCAAAAGCAGGTAATCTTTATAAGGTCCTCAAGCTATATAACCGGATGAAAGAGATGGAGATTGAACCAGATAGGAAGGTTTACAATGCTGTTATCCATGCTCTTGCAAAAGGTCGGCATGTGAATGAAGCTATCAATCTCATGAAAACAATGGAAGAGAAGGGTATTGCTCCTACTACTATCACTTACAATTCACTGATCAAGCCATTATGTAAGGCACGAAAAATAGATGAGGCTAGAGGGGTTTTTGATGAGATGTTACAGCGTGGTCAATCTCCAACTATACCAACATATCATGCATTCTTTCGTAGTCTAAGGACAGGGGAAGAAGTTTTTGCACTCTTGGAGAAAATGAGAAAATTGAACTGCCAACCAACTACTGATACCTACATCATGTTGATTAGAAAATTTTGTAGATGGCGTCAGTTTGATAATGTCTTTAAGCTGTGGAATGAGATGAGTGACAATGGGATAGGTCCTGATCGTAGCTCATATATTGTGCTTATACATGGACTCTTCTTAAATGGAAAGTTGGAGGAAGCATACAAATACTATGCGGATATGAAGGAAAAGCAGTTATTGGCAGATCCTAAGATAGATGAGATGCTTCAGTCATGGTTATCCAATAAGCAAATAGCTCAGTCTCAGATTACAGAATCAAAAGGTGATCAATTTGATTGCAGTCAATTAGGCAATCAAACTAGAGCAATCTCTAAGGGGGTTAATTGTGGAAAAGGTTTTCTTCGGCAAGCTGAAACCAGATCAGTTGTAAGAGAGCGAGGATTTTCATTTTGGGAGCAGTAGGTTCACTTGTAATATTAGGTCTGAACAGAAATAAGTTTGCATACTCACAACCTGCAGCATCCGATGCCCCATGGATTCATACAGGTGCATGAATGTTTCTGTTTTAATTTATGGACACAAGACGTCCTGAAGTTAATGAGTAATTTAAGAAGTGTTTCCTTTTGCATTCTATTATTTGTATACCTTTCTTTTGTATTGCCTTTTTGTAATACACAAGATATTTTGACACATTTACTTGCAATTTGGACATCTATTTTTATCCTCTTTAACAAAGATATTGTAACAGCTTGTGGTGTTAACTGTTAAGGTATCTTTGGATTTCAGTTGCATTATTTTGTACTTAGCAATCAATTAAGTCAACCGCATATTCACAACACTAACTTGGGCAATGAAATGGATGTGGCAATCGTTGTTGGAATTGATAGTGCAAAAACTTTTATTAAGATTTCTTGCAGGTACCAAATGTTCTGCACGCTCTTCACCTATAGCATCCATCACTATAAAATAACTGGCTACTATCACTTACGGTGATAGCACTGAAACCCTCATAGGATGTGCTTCTTAAAAGTCAATAGTTCTTGCTTCAGCCATTCACTTATAGGTTAAATGAACATTGGTTTTTATTTGCTTTTTATTGATTGTAGGAAGTGGCATTTTGACAACTTATATTAATAATGTCATTTTGATACTGGTTGTCTTTTATTTTGTCTAATCATGAAGGTAATTACCACTTGAAAGATATGACCATGTTGGAAAGTGAACCTTTGCCTCTTGAATCCAAACCTACGTTTCACAAATGAACAAGGTAATCATTTTTGGAGACAGGAAGTTATCGCCAACTTGTGGAAGAACTTGGTTATTTTTCTTGGACTAATTTTTCCTTTGCAGTTGAAGTAGTTGGCCAATTTTCTATTTCCCAGTCGATTAATCTTGGAGTTCATTTTTTAGTACAATAAGATGTTTAAGACTTGGCTAGAAAAGGTATGCTACAATTCACCAATTTTAACCGCTTGATTTTTCAATGTTTCCTAGATGGATATGACTAGATTATTCAACTTGTAATTGTATTTGTGCACACTTTTGTGCAATTTGGTGAAGAAATTCTGTTGCTTGATCTAGTGCAAAACGTAAATTTCAATCATTGCTGCTCTTTTGGATGGTGTTTATTGAGGACTTACTTCATATAATTTAAATGGATTGGCTAAAAAGTTGTATATATTCTATTAGTAGCCTGTATTTTGATGAGATGAGATAAAGATTAATGCAGATTTTTGTCAATTTGTTAGGGAAATGTTGATTAAAACTAAGATTGGAACATATTATTATGTCAGGTCAATAAACAATGAAATGTTTCTATACAGCTTTTAGATTGAATCCCTCAGGATGATTTGCAGCGCACGACTATAGTAATGATCTGTGCTTCAATTGATGGGAACTATAAGAAAAAGGGGGTCGCAGGCTTGTAGCAACTAGCAGATGGCTTTGACAAGATATACTGATTTCACTTACCATTCTTGCTCTATAAGTTTTTTTTTTTTTCTTTATCTTCTGGATGATCATTTTGCATAATTTAAGCAAGTTTCTCATGTTCACCAAACTGTCTAAAAGAGTTTAGCATCATCACTTAGTATATCAATGATGGGCTATGCCCTAAGTTACTAGCATTGCTGTCCTATAAATGTGAAATTGACCTGGAATGCATCAGCCTTCTTTGAAGCACTGTGAGAATACCGCCACTCTAACATTGTCTTTTGATGTTTATATTAGCATAAATAATTTGTTGAACTTTTACTCTTAGCACGCGTAACATTAACTGGTTTTACTAGTACTCTTGCCACGAGCTTGGCTTGAGTCTAACTGAGACAAATTCTCAGAATGAGTCCATATAAGCTCAATGTTCATTACAACTATCCTGGGACAACTGTGAACTGAAACAAGGAAATTTTAGATATGTTTTGATAGAATGTGTCCTTCCAAACTAGGAATAGAAAATGCTAGTAGTTCTTCCATTTTATTGCTTCTCTTGCATCTACCGGATATGCCAACTTGTAAGCAGGGACGACAAAAAAATTCTGCAGATACCAAGTATAGAGCACAACCATCACTCGAGGGATCTTTATGCTATGTGATATTTCTCAAGTATGGAAGGAATGGTTTGATACTGTGTTCGGGTAGGCCCCCAGGTGGAAACTCGTGCATGTATTTTAAAGCAGAATCACAGTTCAGCACAATCCAGTTGAGACTGGGCTGACAATTTGATGCTTTCATGCATGTATTTTTCTTTTTGTATTGGATCAGAGAGTGTGAAACCTGTGTTCTCATAGTGTGTTATGGGTTGATAGAAAATGACTTGCAGCTGCCATTAACAGTTTTCTTTTGAGAAATGCCTAGTTTTCAACAAAAGCTGCTATTTTCTACTACTACACTGCGTTAAGCATTCTAAATCTTTGTATGTCAACAAGCAGTTAGGCACCTGAAAATGCTGCAATTAATTATTTAAATTTTGAATTCTCATCTTAAATTCTTTATAGCTTGAGAACTCCATGATTCGTGCTTAGCTGAAATTGAACTCAGTTTCCTGAGTGGTCGATCTTTAGCTAAGAGAACTGAAAATAACCCATGTAACCTCTGTACTCCAGAGTTCGATGCAGGCCTAACTCACTATAGGTTGTCTGAGATTGGAAATTTGGTGCATTGCCATTTGACATGAGATAGCTACACCCTGCTTATAGATTAGGTGAACTACACGTGGAAAACTACAGGGGGTCACAATCAATACATTTTCATCTTTGTTGAGAAATCTGCTATAGCTATTGCATGCTTGTGATGCCTTTTGACTAGTCTAACACATTTATATTTCATTTATGATCCTGTATTTGGTCAAATCCTGCTAACTGCTTGATGTTAACTTTAATGACCAATCGCAGGATATTGTTTCAAGCTGCAGCGCACTAGGCTTGGATTGAAAACAAGGAAAAGAAAAAGAAAAAGAAAGGTAGAATCAAATTCTCTACTGTTTTATTTATTGAGATTATGATGTGTAAGAAGATATTCTTCATGTGGGTTAAGAGGATAAGGATCATATCATTGGATTTTACCTGGTTGAAGTTACTGAGGAAGTTTTCATTTTCATATTCATATTCATGTCTACTTCCTTTTCTATTGGGTGGTTCTTTGTATTGCAATTTTTTTCTCTCTTTCTGCAGGTAAATTCAAAGTCAAGGGTCTCACAACTGAGTGGAGAGAAGCTTTTGACCACTAAGGTGATCCCTCTCTTTTATGCTATTGGCTTTTACAAGTGTTTTTTTCTTCTTCTTCCTATCTAAAAGTTGAGAAACTTAGGACTTGGACAAAATTTATGAGCTAATTTAATTCATTATGATATTTGCATAATTGGCATGTGGGTATCTGTATTTCAGCCAAACAAGTTACCTAGCATATGAGGAAATAAATAAATAAATAAACTATTTGTTGATTGAAAAAATCCCTTCAAGGTACTTGCGTTTTTGCATCATACATGACATAATTCTCCTATTCAAAGCATAAAATTAAGAATAAAAAATCCTATTCTTTTGCATGATAACAGCCATAAAGGTAAAGCAAATCAGCCAAACAAAAGCATCTTTGAAGGATAAATATAAAAGTCTTCAGAAAAATTGTGGATTAAAAAATCATATTTATACTCAACTCTTTAGCATATGCTCCCAAAAATACCTTGTTTTTCCAGTTGTCTTTTTGTCCAATTTTCACAGCTATGTTTGCTCAACAACCCTTTAAGTCTCATTCTACAGTGGAAGTGTCCCCATGCTATGGGAACTTTTTTTTTTTTTTTTTCCCTGAAATGTCGTGGCTGGACTGATTGCCATAAAGTTTTTTACCATGTAGACGAGAAAGAAAGTGTAGTTAGCAACCACGACGTGTTGATTCAAGTGGAAGTTTGAAATTTTTTTAAATAAAGTTTTGAATTTAAATCTTGTATATGTAAATATAAAAAAATGTTTAAAGACTTTTCTCTTTATTATATGTCCATCTAGTTCGGTTTAGAAATAGTTGAAATTTATGTGGCTACTGGATGTAGGAGATATTAAATATAAAAATATAATTATTAATTATAATGTTTGAATTATTTGTTTTTGTTCAAACTACGGGTAATGGAGTTCACTAGATTCCGACTAATATGATTTGATTCAAATAAGATTATAAAAACGATAATAATTTTTCAACAATTAATTTAATACCACTGTATACACTATGACTCGAACTGAAAATATTACTTGAGTGAGAATAATCTTTACCGGTTAATTTCAATAGTTGTTGGTATACCTAAATGACACTATAAAAATTTTAAGCTTAAACTCAATTTTGAAAATTTTATTAAAAAAGTTTATATGTTTAGTTTATAATCATTATCTTGTTAAGCTTTATGCAAATGTTTAATGCTGGATTAAATCCACAACCTATACTTTTATCAACCATTAAAAATTCAACTTTTGTAACATGAGAATTATATATAGCTAGAAAATGTAATTAGTAGTCTTGTTTGGAATGGAGGGCTCATTAAATTGATGAAGGAGGAAGCTAGTTTTGAGGTTATGACTTTGAATTTGTGTTAGAGGAGAAAAATTATTGTTTGGTATATGTTACTATGACTAATTCTAAATCAATCAATCAAACATTCATACCTACAACTACAAGGCAACAATCCCAAAAAAAAATTAAAAAAGAAATTGCACGTAATTGCTGTCCATTTCCATCACACGTGTGTTCAAAACTTGTTCAAGATTGACTCTTATAATCTTTTCTTTTTTCTTAATCAAAAGTCATTATCAAATGCTAATTTGTGTAAGATTCTTGACCCAAAAAATAAAATTTAATTTTAAAAAATAATCTAAATTTAGAAGACAAATGAAAATGGATAAACAAATTAATTAAAAATGTATAAATAAAGACAGACTTTAACACTAATTTCAACCTTTAATTGCTAATCAACTGTAATGATGTGAATGTGATGAAATTAGATTAATAACTTTAAGAAATAAACTTAGATTTGGAAGTATTTATAAAACTTAAAAAAAATGATTTTAGACATGACTTTCTGTAGAAGCGTGAACTGTGAGTTTATCATTGCATGCTTTTATTATTATTTTTTTCTATTAATAGTGAGGTTTTTTAAACAATTAGTAGCTATGGTTGTTTCAACATTATAAGGGGGAGAGATGGGGTGCAGAGTGCAGGGTTCGGAATCTGCTTTCCTCAAATTCATATTTTTTTTTTGTTATTTGAACTATTTAAGGAAGGATAATAATGAGATTATATAATCTAATTATTGGTGGATTGTACAACCATGAACAACTTTTTTTTTAATGAGGTGAAAATAAATTTTACAAAATTGAGGATGACATGTTGAAATCAATTTTTGTTGGTGGATTAATTAGGTCTATACTTAATTTTCTAAATCACCTAATCCATGGAGCCATAAATTAATTTGATAAGACTCACAAATCACCTAATCAATCAATGAATGTGCAGTTGGGAGTTAATAAAGATTATCATTTTTTATAATTTATAACAAAATTAACGATGAAATCTACAAAATTAAATATAAATTATTTATTATAAAAATAATAATTCTTGTTATATATTTGAATTAATTAGCTCTCCCTCTTATAAAATATTCTGCTATGAAATTGAGGAAATTTTATACCTCTCACTCACACTAATTTAAAGTGTTTGATAATGATTAGTTCTATTTCTTGTCACTATAATTTGCATTTTTTTTTTTTAAATTCATGATGTGGGAAAAAAATTATTGTTTGTAATATTATTTTAATTATGAATTCCCACTTTCTTTTATATTTGGAAGAAAAAATTCCATTTTCTTTTTATAGAAGCAACAAATGGTAAGCACATGACTCTCACTTTTCTCTCTTTCTCTATTCATTTAAACACCATTTCATGTGAATTATGAGATAATTAAGATGAAAATTAAAAATAGGTATTAATGTTTTGTAAGAAAAGCATCACAAGCATATCAGAGAATAGGAAGCAAGGAGGTGCCTAAAAAAAATAATAACAGTTAAAAATATTTTTGAGAAATCAACAAATATTATAAAATTTAAAGAGCAAAGAAGATAAAGATGAGGAGAAGCTGGAGAATTTTGACATAATTATAATAACTAGATGTTGGTCAAAAGTGGTGCAACTCGAGCTTATTATTAGTGAAATTAAAACTATAATGGAATGAAATTCGAAAATAAAATTTAAAGGTTATTTGGTTGATATTTTGGAATTGAAATTGAAATCAAAATTTAAATTCAAATGAAGGAAAAATCAAATTTAGAATGAAAATTGTAACAAAGTATTTGATTTACTACGGAATCGGGGTTGAAATTAAAATTAATATTATTTATTCATAAATATTTTTTTATAATTATTTTTTATATATTAAAATTTGCATTATGATTATCTATTATAAAAAATTATTTATTAATATTTACTAAAATATTACTATAATTTTTAAAAAATTAATATATAAAATTATTCATTATTTTGATAAATATTTTTTATTAAAATATTTTAATAATTATTTTTATTAATTTATATATTTTATTTCATTGTGTCAAAAACTATAGTTTATTTCATAAATTTTAATAATATATAACAATATTTAAAAGTGTGTTTGGTTTAAATTAACATGCTGTAGAATTTATTTACAATTTCAACTTCTTAAATTTATGGAATTGATTATAATTAGATCAAATTCTAACAAAATGATTGAATTTTCTAAATGAATTCTACAACTTTTAAGTCTATATTTTTAAGTGACTAAAACAACCCTTATTATGATTTTAAAAAAAAATAACCCTATTATTTTATTTTTAAAAATATCTTTCTATTTAAGAGGGTATTTTTTTACTAAAATTAAAAATTAACTTGAGTTCGATATTTATATCAAACACAATATAACAAAATATGAAATTCATTTGAAATTAATTTCATAAATTATTCATTTGAACTAAATATATTTTTTAATAAAAATTCATTTGAAAATAAAATTAGTTTTTTCGTGGAATTGAACCAAATATAATTTAAATGTTTAATCAATTTATAATAGTTTAATCTCATTTTTCTTCTAATATAAATTTTAATTAAGTAAACACTAAACTTAAAAATATTTATTCTCATTTTGATTTCTACTTTTATTTTTTATGAAACAATAGCGCAAATTACAAGTCTATATTTTTCAACTTAATAAAATTTGAGCTATGATATTTTTGTTCTTTTGAACTGATTGCACCTTATCACACATTATCAATTTAAATTTATTTAATAGAATCAGCCATGGATATATGTCTTGTCATGAACTATGAGATTCATCGACCAAGATTCACCTAACACATGAGGCTGTTGATGCATGAACGAATCCTAAATATTTTTCGCACAATAAGCACAAAAAGTTCGGCAGAAATGATAGTTCATTTCTTGTTAATGTTGCCCTACTCACTAGCCTATTCAGTCAAGGAGTTTAAGCCTCCCTTCTCTGAACAAGAGCATCAGACTCCATCCGTACAGGCTCCTAATGCTCGAAGTGGCTTGGCTGGTTCGGTCAGTGATGGGCTGTTTTGGACCAACCACTGTGCATGGCACCTAGCTTGTCATATTGGGTGCTAGCTAATTTTATCCTTTTCACTAAAAATATGCAGCTAAATATCAACAACTGCTACTTGCTTAAGTTACTTTTTGAATTCAAATTTTAACATATATAAATACATTAAATTAATTATTAAAATATTTTTACTATTTTTCAAATCTTTTGGTCTAGGTGGCAAGCCTCCTGTCTAAGGAGATACTGGTGGAGGCTCAAACCCCAACAGCTCCTTCCTTCAGCTCAAAAAAATATATTTTTTTTATTATTTTTGTGGTCTTATATAAATCAAATCAAACTACTTAGAGTTCAATAGATTCTGAATACCGTAATTTGAATAAAAAAAGTGTAGCTAAATATGATCTCATTGCTCCTCATTTTCAGAATCTGCTGATGCAAATTGGAGTTGATTTTCAATTAATGAAGAATGTTTTGGATTCTTTGTCTTTAATCTTGTTTAACTATTAAAGAATTAAAAGTACCAATAATGTTGGCACATCCCGTTAGGTCATAATATATTATTATTATTATTATTATTGCTACCTTAAACTAAACAAGTGATGATCTTGTAATCCACTATTACTAATTCCTTTTTCATTAGCTTCCAATGTTATTATCCAAAATTTTATCCTCTCTAATTTCTTATACTTAATTCTAAATTTTTATTTTAATATTTCGTCCTTTGTTTTTTACATCGATAAGCACTTAACAATATAAAAATTTTAAATTAAGAATAAATTGAATTAATGCAGTATATTTTTTTATTTTTTTATTTTTAATTTTAATAATTAACAAAAATGAATTATAAAATTAATAAAAAATCAATTTGAATTAAACACTTATAATATCTTCAACCATTCAATGCATTAGCTGCCACCACTCTTTATCATCGAATCCCAAAAACTTCCATATTCCATATCCTTATCTCTTGTTTTTGCTTTTGCAACTTTCTTTTCCTATACATTTTGTCCTTTGGTGTCTGCGTTCACTGTTCTTGAAACCCTTATTAATGTCTTTTTTTTAAATAATTTTTTTAATTTATTTTTTTGAGGCCCTCCTATCAACACATGCCAATTGCTCACGTATACATACATACACAGTATATACCCCACACTCGCATCAAATACCTGTAATTTTCTACCAACATCTCATAATTTAAGTGAAAAAAAATTCAATTTTTTTAAATAACATCTCAATTTTGAATTTTATAAAAAAAATTTTAAAGAAAAAAATTATCCCAACAAAGAAAATTCTTTTGGAGAGCTTAAATTTGCAGCTAGTAAGATCTCAAAAAATTGCATGAAATGAAAAAGAATTAACCGAAACAGATGCATAAATAAAAAGATATAAAATTTCTGAAGGACAGAGAGGACAAAACAACGCCTTGTGTCGATTACAGCAAAAAATATAACGAGTGTGATCATATTAGTACTAATGCACTGAATCCCATCAAAGCTCCAAAATTAAACGTATTTGAACGGAAATAATATTATATTCAGAAATTTTCATTGTCCTCATATAGTTTATTTAGTTAATTTTATTCTAGTTAAAGTTACTGTGCTTATTGGACACCGAAATTGATTGTGTAATTTTTTTACATTTAATATTTTCAGTATTTAATAATTTTAAAAGTTTTAATTATTTAGCGTTTGAATAGAGTGAATACATAAAAAAAAAAAAAAAAAAAGACATTTTTAACATTTATTTTTTTAATACAGAAAATTTAAGAAATTTATTTTAAGAAATAATTTACTTTTTCTTTTTATGTATATATCAATCCATTCACATACATCTTTGATCCTAAAGAGAGGGAAGTCAAGAGTTGCACAAATTTACGGCAAGAATGATTGGGACATGCACATACAAGGACTATAATATTATTATTATTCTACTTTTAGGTTCAATACACGACAAAAGTGTACATATGTAGTTGAGTTGGAGATGTGCAGAGAGGGCACGTGTCAAGTGTTTTATCTATAAGGAAAGTGATGTCAGGAGATTAAGCTCATCCTTTGATCATTTCAGCCGCCATCTTTTTCTACACACAAAGGAGGGCCAAAAGCTTCAATTTAATGTATGGATCATATATCTACATGTAACAAAGGTAAGGAATGAGAAGAAAAGAAAACAAAGTGAAAGAAACCAATGGAATGTTAAAGGCAAGTTCATACATAGAAAGCTCTCTTTTAATTAACAACGTTGTTCCGTATAGCGGATAGCAGCAATAATTGATTGCAGTTCACTCACAATAATAAAAAAAATTTATTTTTATTTTTATTTTATGATGTGTTATTTATATCACTGCTCGAGAAAAAATTTTATAATGATCTTGATATTTAATGAATTTAAAAATTAAATCAATAATATTAAATCTAACGTGCTATTAAGACATTATAAATATTTTTTTTATTAATTAATTTAATTTTACCTTACCTTAATTGATACCCTAGCTGGCTTGGTGTACTTCAATTCTTTTGTGGGTCCAAAGCATGCAACTAATCACTTTCTTTCTTTCTTTGGCCTAATCTCAATCTTAATCTCATTTTTTCCACATGATGACAAAATTCTTCAACCATAAATTGCCTTCCCATCCTCTCCTCCCAAAATTTCAATCCTCTTCCCTCTCTTTTGGGCTTGTTTTGTGCTCTCAAACACCAAACTCCTCTTAGCAGAGAGTACCTTTTCATTTTGCCTTCTGTTCTTTCATTTTTCTCTTAGATTCCTCTTTAATTATACATCAATCTTCAAACTACATATTTATATATATGTTATAGATTGGTTCCTATATATAGATATAGTGTTTATCTCTTTTTAGATATATAGAAATGAAGAACCCACAATCAAATTTACCTCCAGGGTTCAGGTTCCATCCTACAGATGAGGAACTCATCCTCCATTACCTAAGGAAGAAGGTTACTTCCATACCCTTTCCTGTTTCCATCATTGCAGATGTTGATATCTACAAGTTTGATCCTTGGGAATTACCAGGTACCCTTTTCCACACCCACCTAAATTTTATAGTTTTGTTCTTTGTTTGTTGCATTAATTAGTCTGGTTAGGGTTCAAACCCTTAGGTCAGAGTCTTAAAGACGACTCCAATATCATTAATTTTATATTTCTGGTCTTTATATGAAGGGATGATCTGATTTTTGATTCTTGGTTTGTGTTGTTGTTGTTGTTTTATCAGCTAAAGCTCCCTTTGGAGAGAAAGAGTGGTACTTTTTCAGTCCTAGAGATCGGAAATACCCCAATGGAGCAAGGCCTAATAGAGCAGCTGCTTCAGGGTATTGGAAGGCAACTGGCACAGACAAAGTCATTGTAGCATCTGGTATTGGTGGTGGTGGTGTGGTGCAAGAAAATATTGGTGTCAAGAAGGCTCTTGTCTTCTACAGGGGCAGGCCTCCTAAAGGCATCAAGACAAATTGGATTATGCATGAATATCGCATAGCAGATGCCCCCACCCACAACCACAAGCCAATCAAGCCAAAAGATTCATCTGCCACAATGAGGGTGAGCTTGCACCTAGCTTTAACTTGCATGTGCCAACTTGCACTGATGATGTTATTTGCATATAATTGGACAATTTTTTTCTCTTTTTTAATGAATAAATAATTGGATGTTTTTTCTTATTATCGTGTAAAATTAACAAGGCATTTTCTCAAGTCAAAAGTTTTGGTTTAGATAGCGTGTCCCATTCAATTATAATTGTCCTATTTTTGTTTCTTATGTATTTTTGAAGAGGCATTGCATTAAAAGTAAGTACTATCTATCACTATATGTATGTTAAGTGCATGCATTTTGATCTAATCCTTATATATGGATCCCACTCCATAAAAAATCTTTGGATCTATGGCTTCTTATTTAAAGCATATAATAAAGTCAATTAACTTTTGATCTTTAAGTAGGTATACTATAATGGTGTTGATTATCTTGTTCTATAGTTACCATGATCAAACATATGCAAACCCTTTTCTCATAAAGATTTAAATTTTGTATTTTTCAGCTAGATAATTGGGTTCTTTGCCGGATATACGAGAAAACACATGCTTCCCCACCTTCAGCATCAGCAGCAGCAACTAGTGACCATGATCAAGAAGAAGAGGAAGAAGAAGAACAATTTGTCAAAGAAAACATTTCACCGAGCTTGAGGAATCACTCGCCAAATAAATCTCTCATGCCCCAAAAGTCATGCTCTTTTTCAAACCTACTGGATGCCATGGATTACTCTATGCTGAGCAGTTTCCTGTCTGATACCCAGTTCAACTCAACTGGGTATGATTCGATCCCAGCACTCAATACTGCTATAGCAACACCAGAACCTTTCTTCAACAACTGCAACCCTAGTATCAATTGTAGCAGCAGCAGCAGCAACTACTTGCTTCAAAAGCTACCTCAGTTGAATACTACACCCCCATTAATGCCAAACATGGAAAACAAGCTCAAGCGTCCACTGTCTGCCATTGATGAGGATATCCATCACCACCCATCAAAGAAAATCATCAATTCTTGCAGTTTTACCAACAACACAAGCCAAACTGATTTTGTGGCTTATCATCAATACAATTTCCTAAACCAGCCATTCTTGAACCAGCAACTACTTTTGAGCCCTCATACTCAATTCCAGGGCTAAAACAGTGCATGATTCCCAAAAAAAAAAAAAAAAAAGAAGTACCCATTTCTTGTGTACAGATTGCAGAAGGGATCGGATGCTTGGGTGTGATTTTTGTGCTGCAAAAATTGACAAATATTGAACTAGTTGAATTTGAATAGATGTGGCATCAAAAAGATGATGCCATGTCAAAATATGCTTGGAAAAGCAAAAAAAGAATACAAAAATTGAAAGAGCTAGCTAGCTACTTGGTCTGGAATCATCATATAATTAATTAATACACATAATTTTTGTAGAAAATACATGCATTTGTGTAATAATAATAATATTAAAATGGATTGGAAAATGATCGAATTAATTTAGAGTGTGGTTTGAATGTGTTGCCAGACTTTTCAAAGTAAAAAAAAGGTTCCCTTTCATGCATAAAGTATCTATGTTCTCAACAATAATCTTTCTCTGAAATTATTGAGATGATGGACAAAGTAACAAGATACCAAACCTATACAATAATTAATTCTAGATAAAGTTAATCAATACAATTTAATTATTTTCTTGAATTCCAATATTCACTCTTATAATTAGATTCTAGCTAATTCAACTAATTAATTAGAATATTATAAACTTTATAATTGATTCAAAAAGACAACTAATTATAATTTTATTTCATTTTCTTGTTATAAACTAACTAAATTTTATGAAATAATGTTAATAATTTGATGGCTTTGTGAAAGAAAGGTATTAAAATGTAATTAAGCTAATTAATGCATTAGAATCTTTGATAAAGTATCTTGCAATTTAGTTTTTCTTTTTTAGCAATTACAAACTGAAGGAGGGTATCTACTCCCTGCTATACCCATAAAGACTTGACTGTTTAGCCAAATCTATGGAGCTATAATTTAGTTTTGACTATCATATATTTATAACCATCTAACATTTTTGATAAAATGTTTTCTTAATTAGCCTACAACATCCTTGGTGAAATCTACTTGTCTATTAGAATAGATAATAATGAGATAATGACGATCTTGTTTAATTTTATTAATCCTTGTACGTCGTGCATGGTATCATATTTATATAATTCGGTTTGTGGTCCATTGTTTTTATTGAGATCATTGATTTCTTTCATGATACATATACATATATATATATATATATATATATATATA